>CM046444.1:100924629-101144629 GCA_025506515.1 Flaveria trinervia
CTTGGATTGTAGATAGCGGAGTATCCAGGCACATGACTGGGAACCGGACACTCCAGTCGAACGTCAAACAAATTAAAGGAGGTCGTGTTTCATTTGATGGAAACAAAGGAGGTTACATTACAACTCAAGGGGAAGTGGGGAATCAGAAAGTGAAGTTGACAAGGTAAAGTATGTTTAACAACTTCAAAATAATTTGCTTCTGTCTCCCAAATCTATGACAAAGGATTTAAAGTAGTATTCAACAACAAGAAATGCTATGTTCTGAAAAAGGACTACGTGATCCCGGAGGACCAAGTCTTAATGTCAGCTTCAAGATATAACGATCTTTATGTCTTGGATCTATCAAAGGCCTCCACAACGGATCATCAAGTTCAGTGCTTCTTGTCCAAGGCTACAGAGAAGGATTCAATCTCCTGGCATAGGAGAATAGGACACATCAATCCACGGAAGATGAACCACTTGATCCGGAATGATCTAGTGCCAGGAGTAAACGTCAAAACTTCCAACTACCGGATTTTTGTGTCGCCTGCATGAAAGGCAAACAGACTAAGAAGTCTCATCAGGCAAAGAAAGTTCATTCCATAGAATACCTCTTGAGCTTCTTCACATGGATCTATTTGGCCCAATCAGTACAAGGAGCATCACTGGCGACTTGTACTGTTATGTAGTTACATGTGACTACTCAAGATTCTCTTAGGTAATGTCTTCAAAATCTAAATTTGAGACATTTGAGTCATTTAAAGAGTTAGTAACTAAAGGGATTGAGAACTAGTTTGATCAATTAGATTGGGATTTGCAGCGGAATAGAACACGAATTAGACGAAATTATAGCAAGAATAATATGAATATTCAATCAAATAGTAACGGTTATAGAGATAGAGTTTTCTGCAAAAAGAATTTTTTCATTCATGCACACGCTTCCGTACGGGGAAATTAGGTCAACATTTCTTTTATAAGAATGTGACATCAGCTGATGTCACTTGATAGTGACATCTAATGATTTATACAACAACTGAAAGTAAACTAAACTACTAAATTTGTCCTCAACAACTGAGGACACCTTCACTAAAAGCTAAGTATAAGCTAACATACAACTACTGAAGTTATAACATCTGAAGTGTAAGAACTTCAGATGTTTTACATAATATAAAACTACTGATTAAAACTACTGAAATGTGGACCAAAAGAACCGATGAGCCAAGATCAGAAAACCTCTAAGTCCACATGATGATATCACAACAACTGCTGAAAGCTTCATCAGCAGTTGACAAGTGCTGAAGACTTCAACAGCTGAAGATCAAGTGCTGAAGACTTCAACAGCTGAAGACTAAAGTGCTGAAGTTCAACAGCTGAAGAACACAAGTACTAAAGCTGAACAGCTGAAGAACACAAGTACTGAAGCTGAACAGCTGAAGAACACAAGTACTGAAGCTGAACAGCTGAAGAACACAAGTGCTGAAGCTGAAGACCAAAGTACTGAAGCAACAGCTGAAGAGTTTACAAGTGCTGAAGATCAACAACTGATGTACAAAGTCTGAAGACAAAGACTGAAGACATCAGCTGATGATATCTACTGAAGTCATCAGCTGATGAAACATCTGAAGTTCAAGTCTGAAGACCAAGTACTGAAGTTTCAGTAGTTTGTCACAACAGCTGAAGAGTACTTCTTCAGTAGTTGTGATATCAGTAGTTTTATTTTACTTTCAGTAGTTTTGTAAAACGACTGAAGAGCTTGTTCTTCAGTCGTTGTAGTTTCAGTAGTTTAATGTTTTTCAGTAGTTATAACAACTGATAACACTTAGCATTTTTGTAAGGAGATGTCAGCTGTTTTGACATCTTCAGTAGTTGTGTTTCAGTTGTAATAAATGTTAGATGTCACTATCAAGTGACATCAGCAGACGTCACATCTCTTAATAAGAGGTGTCGACCTAATGTAAGTGTGACATTTTGTTACCACGAAAGCGAATATTGAATGAAATATATTTGCAGAATTCTCTCTCTATAACCGTCTTTGTTCTTCATTGAATATCGTTTCGTTCTTGTGAATTGGCTAATTCATTGTTCGATTTCCGCTGCTATACTCTCTAATCAATCAAACATAGATCACTGATCCTAACAAGTGGTATCAGAGCGGTTAATCATTGATCGATCTAACAATTGATCATTGAAACTGCTAATTGATATCTGTGTTTGATTGAATTAGCGTATTCGCAAGAACTGGTTATAGATTATTGAATTTCTGTCGCTTTCGTTCATTTATTTTGAGATCTTCTGGTTCAATTGGTTGTTGTGTTTTGTTCTAAATCTGGTTTAGCTTAACGAATTTGATTGAATCTGAGATGACGACTCCTTCTAATGATCTCACAATACCGGTTCCTCAACCAAGCCTCCGATGCTGGTTAGGACCGAGTATAACATATGGCAACGAAGAATGCTTCATCACTGTCTGTTAACAGTTCAGGTTGTTGACATCTGTGGTACATGGACCACATAAGCCTATGGTGAACAATCCGGAAACCAATCAAATGGTTCCGAAGAAGAAGGAACAATACTCTGATGAAGATCGGAAACTATTTGAGATTGATGCTAAAGCCCATGGAATTCTGGCCATGGCACTGCCTAATGAAATCTATTCTGGCTTATGCATCATGAAACTGCTCATGATCTCTGGAATGCCCTGAAGGAACAATTCGGTGGCACAGATGAGGTCTTAGCAAACAATAGAGAAATCCTTGCCCAACAATATGAGACATTCTCTCATAGGAAGGGTGAGACACTGACTCAACAGTTTGAGCGTTTTTCCTGCTTGATCTCTGAGCTGAAAATGGTGAAACAGGAATACACCAATAGCCAGATGAACAACAGGTTCCTCAGATCACTGCCTGAGAGATGGGACACATACACTATTGTCCTACGCTCCAGTGCAAATCTGGATGGCCTATCTCTCACCCAACTTCATGGGAAACTGCTTACATTTGAAAGAGAGATAGAGCAGAAGAAAAGGAAACTGTCATCATCAGGAAAGCTCACTGATGACTTTGTACCAGGCACACTGCCTTGGTTGGTCATGAGTCAGAATATGCTGCATCTGAAAGCAATTATGATGAGCATATAGATTTCTCTTCAAATAGTTCTGATCATGCATTTGTTGGTATTGAGAGTCATTCTGGCAGTAATAGTGACAATTTATGCTTCATTATGGATGATCTGAAAGGAATTGCTGATGATGATCTAGAAGAGATGGATATTCTGAGCCAAATGGCATTGATTAATATCAGATCTCAGAAGTTCTATAAGAGAACTGGCAGGAAATTTCCTGGACTCTCTGGCAAAACCAAAGTTGGTTTTGACAAGAGTAAGTTGAGGTGTCACAAATGCCAAAGGCTGGGACACTTTGCAAGAGAGTGTAGATCAACTGGATCTAACTCTTCTGCACCCTTTGTGACTTTTCCTAGTACTAGTCCACAAAACAGAGGGCAACATCCTGCTGGTTCTGGTCATCATTCACATCCTAGATCTCCTGCATACTTTGTTCCCCAGGGTCAAATGTCATATCCTTATCCCTGCTATTATATGCCTCAACCAAATCCTGTTCAAGCTCCAATTGCACAACAACCACAAGCATTGCCTGAACCACAGCCTTCCCAATCTCATCAACAAACTCAACCTCAACAACACAGCTTCTTCACCCCAGGAGTTGTTGACTGGAGCAGTTTACCAGATGACTGTCTGGTCATGAACAACTGTTCTCAGGTGCTGGTCAACATGGTGGAAAAGTTCCTTTGGAAATCTAGCTCTTATGGCTTTGGATTCTGCTGATACTTCATCCACTAATGCCTCTACACCAAAGGTATCACAGGTATCCTCTGAGGCAAAAGCCAAATTATGTTCTGAACCATGCATAGCAGCATTTGCATCTATTAGAGAAGAAATGTAGCTTTAATCAACAAGAACATTGAGCTAGAACAAATAATTTCCAAAAGCAAAGCTGAATTTGAGTCTGTGCTTAATGATAAAAATGATGAGATTTACAAACTGAAATGCCAAATAACTGATGATAAGGCTAGGGAAGAGATACTTCTAGAGAAGTATAAAGATCTCAAAGAAACCCTTGCAGTTACCCAGGTAGAGTGTGATAGATGGGTACAATCATGCAAAGGTTTTGAAATGCTTCTTAGTAAGCAATCTGCTTCCAATGTGAAGTTTGGCATTGGTTACAATCACACTGCTCCACCTACAGATTTTACTCCAAGAGCAGAGGTAGAATCTGATGGTGAGAGTAATAACCAATCCATCTCATCATGTGATCTACTTTCTGATACAAACAATCAGAAGTAGAAGTCAGCATCAAGCCCTCTCAGAACCTATCAGCTGATGTTGATGGTTCAAATGCTGACACTCACATGATCAATGAGTTGATAACTCAGGAGTTAATTCTGAAAGTCCTGAAAGGACTAGAGAGTAGGATTTAACACCTGAAGTTCAAACTCCAACTACTATCAGTACTGAAAAGAAGAAAACTGTCAGTAGAAAGAGTTTGAAGACTACTAAAGAGGAAGTCAAGAAAGCAAACAATGCTTCCAAAGCACTGAAGAACAAGTCTTCAGTTGCTTCACCCTCTTTAGTTGATGATCAACCTAAGATGAAGAAGAAACCATGTGAAGTATGTGGTTTGTTCAATCATCTTACAGATGATTGCTGGTACAAAAGAGGTTCCAAACTCAAACATAAAGAAGAAATTAAAGAGAAAATGGTAAAAATGAAAACTGAGTTTGAGACCACATTTGTATCAGCAACATCAAATCCTGTAACCTTAAGTCCTCAAAGAAATCCAAAAAGGAAGGGGTTAAACAGGTGACAGCTGAGAGTGCTCAGAAGAAGAAGGTGCAACATAGGAACTTATCAAACTCCACTGGCAATGTGTCTGATGAGCTAAAAGCTTTATCACAAAATCAGACAAGCTGGTCATGATGGTTCAACATCTGTTGGGTAGAGTTAACCAACTAGATGCTCCTATGTTGAAACCACAGAAAAGGAGATCCAAGCCAAGGATTCCTCTTCTTCACCATCTTCTTCCTCTCAGGCTGTTGTTTCAAAAAACCTGTTAGTTTACCATCTATTGATGAGACCAGGCCCAAAACCAAAAAGGTTTGGGTCTCCAAAACTAACTGATTGTTTTTTTTGCAGGGTTCTCCAACATGCCAAAGTAGCATCTGGTATGTAGACAGTGGGGGATCTATGCACATGACTGGGAACAGCTCTCTTCTTCATGACTACTCTCAAGGAAAGAAGGGATTTGTTTCTTTTGGCAATGATGCTAGGGGTTACATCATTGGTAATGGCTTTGTCTCCAATGGAGAAATCAAATTTGATGATGTTAATCATGTGGAAAATCTCAAGTACAATCTCTTGAGTGTCAGTCAAATGTGTGATAAAGGCCATGTTGCTCTTTTCACCAGTCAGAACTGTAGGATTCTGTCATCCAAAGTTTTGCATTGATTGACAAGGTGTTGGATGATCACACTCTCCTGAGAGCCAACAGGACAGGAAGAGTGTATGCCTTAGATCTTTCAAAGAAAATAGATCTCAAAGGCAATCCTTGCCTATTTTCCAAAGCCTCTTCTCAAGAATCTAAACTGTGGCACAGAAGGCTGGGTCATGTTAATTTCAAAAACATGAATCAGCTTATCACAATAGTTTAGTCAGAGGCTTACCAATAAAGGAGTTCCACTGTGATGAAACCTGCACTGCTTGTTTAAAAGGAAAACAGCACAAAGTCTCATTCCCTCCTATTGAAGAGCCTAAGTCCACTGCCTGCTTGCAATTACTGCATATGGATCTATTTGGTCCTGTGAGAGTGATGAGCATGGCAAAGAAGAAATACTGTCTGGTATTGTGGATGATTACTCCAGATTTGTATGGACTTTCTTTCTACATTCAAAGGATGAGGTTGCTCAGAAAGTTATTAACTTTGTGTTGTATATTGAGAAGCAGTATTCCCTTCCAGTCAAGTGTATCAGGAGTGATAATGGAACTGAATTCAGGAATCATACACTTGATGAATTCTATCTCTCAAAGGGAATCAAAAGGCAGTTTAGCATCCCAAGGACTCCAGAACAAAATGGAGTAGTGGAGAGAAAGAACAGGACCTCATTGAAGCTGCAAGGTCCATGCTGGCTGACTCTGGTTTGCCACTGACCTTTTGGGCTGAAGCTGTCAACACAGCTTGCTATGTGCAGAATAGAGTTTTAGTAAATCAGAGGTTGATGAAGACTCCATATGAAGTTCTCCATCATTTGGCTCCTCTGATTTCATTTTTCAAAGCATTTGGATGTCCCTGTTTTATTCTCAACACAAAGGATCAACTCCATAAATTTGATCCTAAGGTGGATGCTGGGTATTTTGTTGGTTATTCATCTACTTGCAAGGCATACAGAGTCTTCAACTGCAGAACAAAGATAGTTGAAGAGACTTTGCATGTGAAGTTTAATGAATCTCCTTTGGACAAGATTCCACAAAACCCTGTGGAGTTGTTTGATTTGGACATACTGCAATATGTTCCTTATCAACCTCCAGCTGTTGCAGATCCTGTGGCTCAATCATCTTCTGCAGCATGTCTTCCACCTGGTGGTATTGATGATGATGATGATAATATCAATACTCACCTATTCAAGTTTAGTGACCAACTGCCTGTGTCTGCTAAACTTGATGTTCCTGTAGCTTCAGCAGTTCCATCCACACAAATGCTGATGAGATCTCTGTTTCCTCTACATCTTTTGAGTTACCATCAAATTCTTGGTTTCAAGAGTCTACATCAACATCTGCTGCTGCTGAAGGTTCTACAAACACTTGCACAGATCTCATTGTTATCAAGAACTGAAGAATCACCCCATGACTCAGATTATTGGTGATATCAATGCTGGTGTTTCAACCAGAAGTCAATTGTCTAACTTCTGCTTCTATGCTCTCTTCATCAGTCAGCTAGAGCCAAAGAACTATCATGTTGCTTTGAGAGACAATGGATGGGTTGAAGCTATGCAGCTTGAGCTACTTCAGTTCAAGAAACAGCAAGTGTGGGAACTTGTTCCTCTTCCCCCAGGTAAGTGTGCAATAGGCACTAAATGGGTGTTTAGGAATAAAACGATGAAAATGGGTATTGTTAAGAACAAGGCTAGACTGGTTGTACAGGGGTTTTCACAAGAAGAAGGTATTGACTATGATGAAACCTTTGCCCCTGTAGCCAGACTAGAGGCAATCAGATTGTTCTTAGCCTATGCTGCATTCCACAATCTTAAAGTTTTTCAAATGGATGTAAAAAGTGCATTTTTATATGGTAAAATAAAGGAAGAAGTTTATGTGTGTCAACCACCAGGCTTTGAGGATAATAAACATCCTGAATGGGTGTACAAACTTGATAAGGCTCTTTATGGGTTAAACAAGCTCCTAGAGCCTGGTATGAGACACTCTCTACTTTTCTTCTTAAGAATAATTTCACTAGAGGCTCCATTGATAAAACTTTGTTTATTAAGAAGGTGGATCAGCATAAGCTACTTGTTCAGATTTATGTTGATGATATTATTTTTGCATCCTCTGATCCCCAGTTGTGTGATGATTTTACAACATTAATGAAAAAGAGGTTTGAAATGAGTGCAATGGGAGAATTACAGTTCTTTCTAGGCTTGCAAATCAAACAAAAGGCTGATGGAACCTTTATTCATCAGTCCAAATATACAAAAGATCTTTTGAATAAGTTTGATTTACAAAACTGTAAGCCCTGTTCTACTCCCATGTGCAACACCACACAACTGGATGCTGATCAGAAAGGTAAAGCTGTTGATGAAACGCTTTACAGATGTATGATTGGGTCCTTGATGTATCTAACAGCTTCTAGACCAGATATTATGTTTGCTACATGTGTTTGTGCTAGATTTCAGGCTGCTCCTAAAGAGTCTCATTTGATTGCAGTCAAGAGAATCTTTAGATATTTGCAAGGAACACAATCTCTGGGTTTATGGTATTCCACTGGACACTCTTGCAAATTAGTTGCTTTTTCAGATAGTGACTATGCAGGGTGCAAGTTAACTAGAAAGTCAACTTCTGGTGGTTGTCAATTCCTAGGCAACTGTTTGATTTCTTGGCAGAGTAAGAAACAAACATCTGTTGCTACATCAACTGCTGAGGCCGAGTACATTGCTGCTGCAAGTTGCACCTCTCAGGTACTCTGGCTTCAGAACCAACTTCTGGATTATGGCATTACAGAGACTAAGACTCCATTGTTAATGGATAGTGCTTCAGCTCTGTGTATTGTCAAAAATCCAGTCCAGCACTCTAGGACCAAACATATAGAGATCAGACATCATTTTATTCGGGATTGTTTTGAAAAAGGTCTGATTGATCCTAAGTTTAGTGCTGATGAGCTTGCAGATATTTTTACTAAGCCTTTGGATAGTTCTACTTTCCAAAACCTTGTGTTAAGGCTTGGTATGCTGCAGCTAGAATAAGTGACAACTACTGATGATTTCAGTAGTAATTACTGGAATCATTGGTACCCATGTCACATTAGTACTGATGAGTCTTTTCCCTTCAGTAGTTTTATAACTACTGATGGCTAAATGCCTCACAAGTACTGAAGTACTTTATCTGTTCCAAACTACTGATGTAGTTAAAACTACTGATGTAGTTACAACTACTGAAATCAGTATAAACAGATAAGTACTGATGTCCTATGAAACACCTGAAAATCAGATGCAAAGTCTGATGAGTAAGTGTTGAGGACAGCATGAAACAGCTGAAAGGCTATGAATTGACGACAACTACTGAAGAGAACTTTCTCTTCAGTTGTTTCAACAACTGCTGTTTCATTCTAAACAACTGAAGCAAAACCATGTCTTCAGTAGTTTTATAACTACTGATGACTAATACCAAGTCTTCAGTTGTTTACAACAACTGATGACAAAACCACTGTCTTCAGTAGTTTCACAACTACTGATGACAAACACCAAGTCCTTAGTGTTTCAATCATCTGAAGTCAAAACCACGGTTTTCAGTAGTTTTCTAACTTCTGATGCCTAACACCACGACTTCAGCTGTTTCAACGTCTGAAAGGATAATACCATGTCAACAGTCGTTTAAAACTACTGATGACTAACACCACATCCTTCAGTCGTTTTCTTACCCGTACCCTATAAATATCCCTGACCTAATCCTTCAATGCTTCATCTTCAAACCTAACGTTCCTCCCAAAACTCTCTCTTCTCAATGGCGTCCATGCAAATTAAACCGCGACACAACTGTGTTGCCTACCTTACTAAATCGCCTGTCTGGGCTAAGTTCGATACTGCTATCGATCTTATGGTTCAGTCCAATACAAAACGGCATTTCTTTGAATCCCATTCTACATGCCGAATCCCTCCAACAGTTTTGGATGAACGTACTATTACCACTGGGGAGAAAACACACACCATCTCTCCAGTCGGTCGTTAACAACAAAGAAGTGGTCATCACTCCTGCAATAATCCGCCAAATTCTTTCTCTGGATGATGCCTTTCTCCTGCTGGATATCCCAAGGGCACCACAGATCTATCCTTTGCCCAACATGGATATCAAGGCAATCTAGTGCCTCCACTATCATGAAGAAACACTTCCATGACGCCGAACGCCTAATTTTTCACATGGTGAATGTATGTTTGGCTCCTAAGACTTCGTCTTGGGATCAAATGTCGTCAAAGTGGCAGCAGGTAATGTATTCTATTCTTGAGCAACAACCGTTAAACTTTTCAGAAATAATATTTTCGGAGCTCAAGGATATGGCTCAAAAACTAACTGCTAACCGTTGGATATTATATCCACGGTTCATAATGGCCATCATTACAAACCAGCTTCATGCTGAGGGACTTGTTGGCTTGGGAGTCCCTGCTACGGCTGTTCTGCCGGAAGTATACTCCCGGCACAACTCTGACCAGACACTCAAATTGGCTGCCAAGCTGCGCAAACCCACGCAGCTGGAACCCACAGCCACCACCTCCAAATCAAAAGTCCCCACCAAACCCACCAAAAGAAACCCAAAACGGCTACTCAGGGAATTGAGTCCCCTGAGGATGCCCCTGCAACACAAACGCAGGAGATATCCACTGGTCCAAACCCCCTAGTGGATATAAGGACTCTTCCAGCCATAGCCGCTCAGGATTCCTCTCAACAGGAGCCTGCAGCAACCACACAAGGGGTACCTACACATCTGGGATCTTCCTCACTTGAGGGGATTGCCATTGAAGAGCACCAACCTCCCCAGGTGCACACTGCTTCTATCCCTTCACCCCATACAACCGCCCCTCACAGCCCAACTTTAATAGTTGCACAAGTGCTGACTCAACTGCACTCCTCACCCCCTCCCCAGAAACCACTTACTACTGGGAACACCTCTACAATTGAGGGGGAGGAACACAGTGCAATTGAGAACCCACAGCACAGGGGTTTACCACTTCTATCTCCTGGTGTAGATAAGGAGATTAGAAATCTAGTGAGGCTGCCACCTCTTCTGAATCAGCACATGATCAGAATGAGGCTGGTAACATTGCTAAGACCTCACTAGAGGCAACAGCTGATGATGGACATTGTCCTGAGGCTGGAAGTCCCCAGTACCAAGAAAAAGGGGCACATGCAACAACTGGTCTACACCCAGTGCATGTAAATCCTGCTCCAAGCAGGAGGTCAGATGATTCAGCTTCGGCTGATGATGACCTGGGCTTTTTCTACGATGTTCTTGCCCAGAACACAATCCTTGAAGAGAAAGTCAGTAGGCTGCAAAACCTACTTGACCAACTCTCACAAGGAGAAAGACCATCTGCCTCCACCAACCCACAGATGGCACCTTCAGTTGAAGGTTCCCCAAACACTGAGCCACTCCAAACTCAACCACCTGCCTCTGCTTCAGGCCTATTTCTCAGGAACAGAACCCTCCTGAGCAAATAGGTGTTGTACTTCAAAATTCCCTCCCTCTCATCACACCCATAATCACTGATATTGTGACTAAAGCCATTGATGAGAGGCTTTCCTCAACTTTACAACCCTTGATTGATGCTGCTGTGCAAAAGACACTTTCTGCGGTACAAACCCCTTCCACCAATGCATCCAAAAGGGGGAGAGTACTGCAGTGAAAGAAAAGAAGAGGAAAAGAACAGAGGAAGAGAAGGAAGAGAAGCAAGCCCAAGAGGAGGAGAAAGAAAAGCAACCACTGCTCACTTACAAGCGAAAGAAAAGTGCTGAGGATCAACCTACTGCTGAAGACAAATCCTTGGAAGAGCTGGTAAAAGATGCTGATACTACACACAGCCGATCCATGGATAAAATAATTGAACAACTCTTCAGGCAAGGGTTTGATACAGCCACATTGGATAGTGAGATCAGAAGGTTGGAAGTGCAAGAGATTCAAACCGATGGGCTGGGTATGATGCTCTTGAAAAAGAGAGATTGGAGATAATGATCCGCTTCATTGCAAAATACTTAGGAAGATCTTTAATGGAGATTCGCGCGTGGACCAGGGACAGTATTCTGGCTATAGCCACCAGAATCTGTCTGTCTGAGCAATTCCACAAGGGGATTATTGTTGAAGCCTTGATGAGGCTGGGGCTGGTAAAAGGTTGGAAATGGCAAAACTTACAAAGGCGAAACTTACTACAAAGATGCTGGATCAACCTTCCCTTCCACCCACCAAAACATGCCTACCCCTCAAATCTCCAAACCAATCTCTAAGCCCAAAACCAAACATCCTCATTCTTCAAAACCAATTCCTTTACCAACCCAACCATCATCCAGTGATGCACCTAGAAGGAGGAGAAGGGTGCTGAGGATGGAAGAAGAAGAAGAAGAAGAAGAGGATGAAGATGATAGTCTGCCACTCTGCTGTTCTAAAGCTACCAAAACCCAGAAGTCAACCCATGATCACACCTGACTCTCAAAGGGAAATGGTTAGAGTCAAGATAGAAGATGAAGAACAGCAGAAACAGCACGATGAGAGCAACTACTGAAGATGGTTGACAAGGAATTTCCTCAGTCATCATCTATACAAGCCATGAAAGGGCATGCTCAAGGCTGTACACTCTCAGGCACACATTTCAGTATCAGAAGGAGAGAGTGAGAGTATGGCCAGACCCCAGGGTGAGTTCTAGAATCCATAAAAGAACTATTCCACATAGATACAATGGCCAGGTTAGAAAAACAATAGATTCTACCATCATGTTGGCCATTGTAGTCTCACCTTGGGAAATAATTGATGAATTCAAGAAAGCTCATCAAGCAAAGATGACCCCTCAAGCCTTACTAGAAAACAAGATGATTAAAAAGGGGTGTTATATAAAAAGCTTGAAGACATCAAGAAGAATGAGCTCCAGTTACTCCTTGAAGGCACCCATCCTGATGAATTGTATATAGGGAGGTAACTACAGTGGAGCTGAAAAATGGCAGGACCATGAAGTACTTATCTGAGTACTATGGTCCAGAGTTCTTCTTCGAAGGAGGAGTAGAAGAACTCTCCAAGGAGGAACAAGTTGTTCTCCTTAAGGCCTATGTTCGAGAGTCATACAGACTCATTATGGGGAAGTAAATCTCATGAATGGGATAACAACTCTGTGTCCAGTTCCCCAAAACAGAGTTCCCATTCATACCTTGCCAAACAAATATCTGAGATTTCTTCCCAGGCCGGAGCTTACATGGGTCATCTTCTCTACTGATCAAGAAGGAAAAAGACCAATCTTTTGCCAACAATAAGTGGGATAATAAATAATTTAGAGGTTTTGGCTGCATTGGTTCAGGGGGAGTTTGTTGGACCAAAAGAACCAATGAGCCAAGATCAGAAAACCTCTAAGTCCCACATGGTATCACAACAACTGCTGAAAGCTTCATCAGCAGTTGACAAGTGCTGAAGACTTCAACAGCTGAAGATCAAGTGCTGAAGACTTCAACAGCTGAAGAACTAAAGTGCTAAAGTACAACAGCTGAAGAACACAAGTACTGAAGCTGAACAGCTGAAGAACACAAGTACTGAAGCTGAACAGCTGAAGAATACAAGTGCTGAAGCTGAAGACCAAAGTACTGAAGTACAACAGCTGAAGAGTTTACAAGTGCTGAAGATCAACAACTGATGTACAAAGTCTGAAGACAAAGACTGAAGACATCAGCTGATGATATCTACTGAAGTCATCAGCTGATGAAACATCTGAAGGTCAAAGTCTGAAGATCAAGTACTGAAGCGTCAGTAGTTTGTCACAACTGCTGAAGAGTACTTCTTCAGTAGTTGTGATATCAGTAGTTTTATATTTTTATTTCAGTAGTTTTGTAAAACGACTGAAGAGCTTGTTCTTCAGTCGTTGTAGTTTCAGTAGTTTTATATTTCTCAGTAGTTGTAACAACTGATAACACTTAGCATATTTTGTAAGAAGATGTCAGCTGTTTTGACATCTTCAGTAGTTGTGTTTCAGTTGAAATAAATCTGTTAGATGTCACTATCAAGTGACATCAGCAGACGTCACATCTCTTATATAGAGGTGTCGACCTAATCATAATTGTGACATTCTGTTACCACGAAAGCGAATATTGAATGAAATATATTTGCAGATATTCTCTCTCTCTAAACCGTCTTTGTTCTTCATTGAATATCGTTTTGTTCTTGTGAATCGACTAATTCATTGTTTGAATTCCGCTGCTATACTCTTCAATCAATCAAACATAGATCACTGATCCTAACACTCAT
This sequence comes from Flaveria trinervia, assembly GCA_025506515.1. Taxonomy (NCBI): domain Eukaryota; kingdom Viridiplantae; phylum Streptophyta; class Magnoliopsida; order Asterales; family Asteraceae; genus Flaveria; species Flaveria trinervia. The sequence continues at coordinate 100,938,374 of CM046444.1, forward strand.
GGTTCTGAGCAGCCATCTGTTGGGCTGTCCTCTATTCACTCGAGGCCGCTCTTCTTTGGTGAGATGAGCAGCAGTAAGACAGCAAGCTGGCGGATCTGAGCCGCCTTCTCCATCTGCATCTAATAGGCGCATCACAATCCTGTTGAGCGCAGACAGTTGTTCCTATACCCCATTGGAGGTAGAGGTGATCCATAAGTATGAGATGGATGGGCTGAGGATCCAGCTTGGTGGGTAGGGTGGTGGTGGTGCTGTAGTGAAGATGGGTCTGTGAAATAGTGGTGGTGATGTGGAGTGAAAGATATGGTGGTAGATGGAATTGTACAGTGGGGGAGTGGGATGGTGTGGGTGGTAGTAGTAGTAGCTGTGTGGCTGTTTGGTGGTGGATGGTGGCTATGGAAGTGGTAGTGGTGGTGGCAGATGTGGTGGCTGTGGGGTAACGAAGGTGAGTCGTCTTTTCTTCTTCTTCTGACCATGGGGCTGAGCCATCCTTTTCCTCCTCGTTCCCGTTGAGGTGGATGCTCCCCCTACAACCCTGCTAGCTGACTCCGGTGCATAACTCAGATCAGTGGTTGTCCCCCTGAGTCTCTTGGGCGTTCACCAACCGCCCTTAGCCCATGTTCTGTGGAACAACCTTGCTTCCACAGTACGTGTCAAGGGCTCCTCTTCCGACTCCTCTTCTCCTCACCAGGAACAATATCCTGATAGAAACCAGCAGACTCGGCTATGTCTCCAGCTAGGGCAGACACTGGAGGTATAACATCAGAAACTGAGCCTCTCGGTGGAGTAGGCATATCATCCCCAGCGTCCCCACTGTCGTCATTATCAGAGTCATGCTCTGGGAGCAGTAGCCTATCGTCATCAGAATCACTGTCATCATGACGCCATTTGCGTCTCCCCGGCGCCACATATCTCTCGTTGGCCAAATGGCCAATCAACCTCTTCACCTGGGGCTTCACTTGCTTGCCCCTATACACCCTCATCCAACCCAGGTCATGTCATCCATAATCTCCAAAGCAACTGCATCATGACTCTCCTTGGGAAGAAGTGGCAGCTTCTCGTTGAAGATCAGCTGTAGAAACCTGAGGTACATACAAAATCCTTCCTTCCCCTTTGCCTCCAGGTTCTCCACCAAATAAGAGAAGATCATACTCGAAAAGCTGAAAGGGTGGTTCAGCACCAGTGCCACGTAGGCATTCTGAATCTGGTCTGATAGATCATCGAACCCACCCCTCCTCAAAGCAATGCACTTTAGGATCACATGCGCCAAGTACTTGTACTGGGGGCACAGGTTGCTCTTGTTGAGCACACCCGAGTTTATGTCCCTAACGTACTGATCCTGAGGAAGCAGCCTCTCACAGTCAGTGGATGTAATCCGGTGGGGTGATTCGTATCGTCCCCAAACTCAAGAACTCTCTGGATATCAGCAGCAGTAACCTCGATATCATGACCCAGAATTGAGCTCTGTATACTGTACGGCTCATGAGAGCGATCACTGAGGCATTCTCCCAGAATGCCTGGTGTAATGACCTGTAGGGCGTGCAAGGTGTAGATATAGCCTTATGTATCCGGAACGTCTAAGGAAAGCTATAATCTCTGTGAACTCGGCCCCGTTCCGAGTAGTATGATCCAAGTGAGCACATATGTTGTGCTTTGGATTAATGGACCATATATCAGCCATTTTCCTGAAACACAAGACACAGAACCATTAGTACATAATACATCAAAATTCAGTTCTAAGTGTATGTTTAAATTCAATATGTTTCATTCGTGTGAATGAATCATGCGACTGAAGTCAGTCGGTTGTTCTTTCATGCGACTGAGCTCGTTCGGGTGAATGAGACATGCGACTGAGTTCAATCTGCTGACTGAGTCTGCGATTGGTTCAGTGGGCCGACTGAGCTCATTCGCATGGTTCATTCGGCCGATTGATCCAATCGCAAGTTTCAATCATGCGATTAGAGTTCATCTGGATGACCAATCACCTATCCCACTGTTCAGTCGCCTGTTGTTCGAATCTTGACCAAAACAAATGATTTAACGTGGGTTACCGGTTCAATAGACTCGCCATTTAGACACTAATAACCTATGAAACTTAATTTTAACATTTTGCATAGTTTAGGTTGGTTATTAGGTCCTTTATAGTCCATTTCTTGTTTTCATTCGAATATCACCAAATTGGGGTTCCATTCCTTCTGTTTTCGATGCGATATCAATGCCATCTACCTATTTATAAGTCAACGAACGTCAGAAGATCAACAGCAATGTGAAAACAAGGTCTAGAGAAATTTTGGCAAAGTAACAGGAAGAAATGCGATTTGGGAGCGATTGGGAGTGAAGAGTAAAATGCGATCGACTGGCCCTTTAAGTACTGAAGCTGCGTTCATCGGCCGACTGGCCTCATTCGCCAAGTTCATTCGGGCGACTGAGGCTCGGTCGTGCGATTGGCCCAGTCAGTCGCATTCAGTTGGCCGACTGAGTCTCAGTCGATCGACTGACTCATTCGTTCCCTTTCATTCGCACCCTCAGTTAACCGACTGAGTCTCAGTCGGTCGACTGACTCATTCGCACCCTTTCATTCGGTCGAATGGATCATTCTGATAAGCCATTCGGGTGAATATCTCAATCTCATGTCCAGTCGTGCGAATGGGATCCATTCGCATGGTTGGTCCATACTTATGATCCAGTCGTGCGAATGGGTTACACTTATGAACATTAGCACTTAAACCCTTTTTACCTGTTGAAATTAACATTATGAGCATTTGATCATCTCAGACATGATCATTTTAACTTGAAAAACTTTTGATCACCTCATACGTGATCCTTTTAAACAATTTAGTCACCTCAGACTTGACCCTGTTAAACTTTGAAAACACATGTGGTCATCTCAGACATGACCCTTTTAGTGAGTTGATCCCTTACTGATTTTCATGATAAAGTCCGACGAACAAACAAACTAATATGGCTAACTAACTAGAAATTTGAACTAAATACAAAAATAAAACTTGTTTTTGACTTTTTGTGAGAGATAAATCCTAAGATAGACTTCTACTGGATTTGGTTCCAGAATAGGCAGCTTCAATTTAGTTTGACCACACCTGGACCAATTCAAATTTGGAATCATACAGGCAAGTCAAATCATTTGGGACTTGTTATCAAAACCTTTTGATGCTCAATTCTTGGTTTTCATCCAGAGTCGTTAGCAACTTTTAGGAAATCATACTGGAACTATTAGATTACCACATTGATTTGAACTTTCAAAAATTGCAGCCACAATGATTGTCAATATGTTTGTCCTCTTAAATCCATACATAGACTTTTGACACATACTGGTGATAGATTTAGGTTTAATTATTTCAACTAACATTTGTGGATCCCACACTTATATGGTAATCAACATTCCTCAGGAGCTTTTGAGCGGTCTACGGGTATTTTTACAAGAAGAGACTATTCTTAGAGCTTTCAAAGAGAAGCCAATCCTCAGGTCAGTGTCATCGCACAGCAGAGAGGCGGCAAACAACAATGAATTCTAGAATATCTAGGTTATGCTTATCCTCAGGTCAGTACCATCGCACAGCAGAGAGGCACACAACCTATCTCCTTGTTAGAGCCGCTTAATTTTATTTTGCACAAAATGCACCAACAACATAAGTCATTAGCTTGATAGTATTTTTCTTTCATTTTTGTTCCGTGCTTTGCTCTATTTATGGTCATCCGCACACATTTGTGGCGTTTACATGCTCATTACCCCTAATTGGAATATTGTTGATTGTGTTAACCAGTGATAAGATGGAAGCGCACAGTCAGTTGAACAACTTAGTTTGATCTTGAGATCACCAGTCAGGTCTTATCATCTATTGTGTTGAATCTACCGACATATCAATTGTGGTCTAGCAACCTCTAGGTCTACTCTCGTTGTGTTACCTTAGGAGTTACTAGTTTTTCTATCATCTTCCCTTTTATATTGCTTAGACTACACAGACTTATACTTTGAATTTTTGCATCTTTTCTAAATTAATTTTTTAAAGTTCCTCTTGATTTGTTCATGTGTACTATCATATTCCAAAGGGTTTGAATCGGTATCACAGATACGATCTACCTTATATCAGCTTTCCACTCCTTCTCCCTCGTTTTTTTTATGTTACTTGCTAACTTGTTCTCCGCCTAAAATACTAAAATCAAAACTGGTTTAATTATTTTAGGATTTTAATAAACAGCAAAATACACGAGTTTAATTTAAACAGACAAAAATAAACAAATAACATAAAATAAAAAAGAAAAATTAACTAAACTACATCGGACTACACATGATCATCATCAGGAATAACATCACTTTTTTTTAACGCCGTTGACCTCTAGCAATATTGAAAACGTGGTTTATCAAAGGCTTTAGTATAGAGGTCAGCGCGTTGAAAATCAGTATTAATTTTTACCACATCTATTAAGTTCTTTTCACAACAATCTCTTATGAAATAGGATTTAATACCGATGTGTTTGGTCTTTGGATGTTGTACCGGATTTTTAGTTACTGCAATTGCAGCAGAGTTATCAACAAAAATAGGAGTAGAGAAAACTTTAAACCATAATCCCGCATTTGCTGTTGAATCCAGATGATTTGTGAACAGCAACTTGCAGCAGCAACTTATTCGGCTTCATAGGTTGACAATGCAACCGATGTCTGCTTCTTACACTGCCAGGTAACTAATCTTCTCCCAAAGAATTGACACCCTGCTGATGTAGACTTGTAATTCATCTTGCACCCCCGTAATCCGAGTCACTATACGCCGTGAGCTCAAAGTCATCATCATGAGGATACCACAACCCAAGTGTGGGTGTACCCTTCAGATAACGAAATATCCTCTTGACCCTGATCAGATGGTTTCCCTTAGGCTTAGCCTGATATCTAGAACATAAACATGTAGCATACATGATATCAGGTCTTGAGGTAGTGAGATACATGAGGGATCCAATCATTCCTCGATACATTATGGCATCTACAAGATCTCCATTGTCATCGGGTGCTATATCGTGATTCGTAGCAAGTGGAGTCCCAGCAGCAGAAGCATTCTCCATGTCAAAACGACTGAGAATGTCTCCTACATACTTGGTCTGATGTAGAAATATTCCATTTGGAGTCTGATCCACCTGTAACTCGAGAAAGAACTTCATCTCCCCCATAGCACTCATCTCAAATTCTTTCTTCATAACTACTTCAACTCTTTGCATAATCCTTCGTTCTTTGAACCGAAGATTATGTCATCGACATAGATTTGTACTAGCAGTAGGTCGCCATCTTTTTCTTTGATGAACAGTGTGCAGTCAATAACTCCCCTGCGAAAGCCGTGTTTCACAAGATGAGTCGAGAATTTCTCATACCAGGCCCTAGGAGCTTGATGAAGCCCGTATAAGGCCTTGTCGAGTTTGTAAACTCTGTCCCGATGATAAGGATCTTCAAATCCCTCAGGTTGACTGACATACACTGTCTCTCGAATTTCCCCATGAAGGAATGCACTCTTCACATCTAATTGATAGACCTTAATCTTCATATACGATGCATAGGCAAGGAAGATACGGATGGCTTCCATCCTTGCCACTGGTGCAAACACTTCATTGTAGTCAATCCCCTCGACTTGGCGAAATCCCTGAACAACCAGTCGAGCCTTGTTCCTGATAATGACCCCTTGGTCATCCTTCTTGCATTTCAAGACCCATTTAGTGCCAATGACTTTAGCACCTTTAGGTCTATCTACCAGAGTCCATACTCTTAACTTCTTGAATTGAAGAAGTTCTTCTTGCATGGCACTCACCCATGCCTCATCATGAGTGTAACCCTTTTCCATAACAGAGGCATAATCAGCTGAGTACAGCTGATTTCGGGTTTGTACTCCTGATCTGACATCCCCAATGACATTGTCCAAGGATGATAGACGTTTAGACGTGGTCCTGGAGTAGTAGAACAGCTGCCTCAGAGCCAAGATTATGAACATTTGGTTCTGCATCTGAGGTAGTTGGAGTTTGAGGCTCCGAAGTCGAAGGTGCATCACTGGTAGATGCTTGTGGACTTTTAGGAACTGGAACCTGTTCCTCCTGACTGTTCTGGTCATCTTCTTCAGCTTCATCTTCAGAGGAGGAGTCACTGTCGTCGACTACTCCCCCTGACTGAGTAGATGATTCTCCCTGTGAGCTAGATGTTGGGTTATTCAAGATATCATCCATCATCCATGTAGCAAACTCGTCATCCGAGGGAGAGAGAGGGATGTTGAAGGACTTGAAGAATCCATCATAGTCGAAAAAGTAGGCGGGTCCTTTGCCAGTAGGTGGTGTGGTATATCTCTAAACGTCAACATTACACCACACTTCTACTAGACCCATTGAGTTGTTGTAAACCTGTTGGTCCATGTGATCGATGAACAGTACAATTGATAGGATAATTTGATCAATATCAACACACAATCCAAATAACAACAATTGAGAAGTGAATATGATGAATCAAGACATAATTGGTACTCAAATGAACAAACTCACTCAATAACAATAAGCACAATTGTATTTCAATGAAGTAACTGCTTAGAAATGGTAGCTTGCAACAGAATTCCATGATTAGGGTTTTGCCAGCTTACCATACATAGTGAAATGACACTAGTATATATAGCAGTCATAGATTCGCTGACAGTTTTGCTGTAGTTTCGCTACAGCGAAACTGTCATGCCGAAACTATAGTTTCGCCCGGCAGAACACAAGTTCGCCGGGTAAACCAAAACAGCAAACTGTGAGCGAATGTATAGATTCGCTCACAGTTTCGCTGGACTGCCAAAACTGCTAATTACAAACAAAATACAAAATGAAACTAACAAAAGTCCTATTACAATGTAAAGTAAACATCTATACTAAAGTGAGTCCAACCTAACATGATCTTCAATACTCCCCCTAGGTTGGACCTCACTATCTTCACTTCTCTTGATTTGACTCGTCGGCTCCGGTTTCCTCTGCTGCTGTTGGTCTATCTTCATCACCTCCCGCAGCAACATCTTTAGAAGCTTCAGCCACTGATCCTCCAAGGTTAGTTCCTGCATCACCAGCTTCCTCAGAATGACCACTAGCTCTAGCAAACTGCCTGTTCATGTCTTGAACATCCATGGCAAAGTCATCTTGTGCTCTCACCTTTTCAGCCAAACTCTTTACCTCCGCCCGTACTCCTCTTATTTTGTTTGCCACATTCATAAACAAGCTTGCCTCTTTTCGTGTTACCTCTCCTGCCCCAGCCTTAATATGATTTTCACAAAGAGTCAAGAGATCTTCATCACTGAAGCTGAATAATTCCATCGGGTCAAACACCCTAAACTCGTTTCCGTGTTTGGCTCTAATCACCGCCTCGCCGGTGTTATTATCATAAAACCACTTTTCAAAGTCCTGTAAACGTTGGGGAAGAGGATCAGCCAATCTTACCCTGTTTACAGTCTTTGTGGTTTGACTCTCAAAACAATCCTCCCTTTGCCAGTCTTCCAGTCTTTATCTTTCTTTGATCTTTTACGTTCAGCCTTCATGTATCCAAATGACTCAAAATTATCATTAAGTCCATTTTTAATTTCCTTCTCAAGAAATACTGCCCTTTCACTTAAATGAGCATTAATCAAAGGCAAAGTGGCCACCGTCTCAGATCCCATTTGGGCAAGGTCTTAAAAGCCTTCCTCTTGAGCATGTAGCTGATATTACCTCCTCTTCTTTTAATCATAAACATCTTTAAACTAGGATTATAACACCAACTTATTATCTTCTTGTCTGCCTCTTTCCTGCTTAAACCTTCCATATTTTGAAACAAAGGAGTAAGTTCTTCAGCCTCCTTCTCCTTCACCAACCAGTCACTCTTATCCATCTCAAACACATCAGCTTCATCATCTCCCTTCTTAGCAACATACACCAGTGGTCTCTCATCTACTTCATAAAACTCTAGTTCAGAATCATAATCAACCAATTGCTCATCCTCCTCTTCTTTATCAATCAAACCTTTTCCTTTATCAGACATTCCCTCAGTGGTAGCAGTAACAACCACTTCTTCACCCATACTATCCTTATCAAAATCAAACTGTAGGTTAACAAACCCTGCTTCAATAATATCATCATCCTCATTTCTTCCAGCATCTTCTCTTGGGATCTCTTGTTCCCCTGCTTCAGTATTAGCTGCTCCAGAAGTGCCCTCTCCTACCTTGGATGAAGTACCCACATTCAAGAATGAGTGCTTAGATATATCAGTCATATCATCTAACTCAGATTGAGTTAGTTGACTAGGTAGGCCAGCAGCAGCTTTCATCTGAGAAATTTCTTCAAACAATCTCTTAATTAAATTATTCTGGTCAACCAACATCTTTTTCATTCCTTCAATAACATCATCCTTCTGTTGTTCCCTAATCTCCTGATTCGTCAGTTTAGTCTTTATCATACTCAACTCATTGGCCAATGAAGTATTTAGACTACGAATAACATCCTCATCAAGACCTGCACTAGCCTCTTTCCCTGCTTTGAAACCCTCGTGTCGATGTTTTGATCTCCGTTCAGGCTCAACAAAGTCAGTTTTCTTTTTAGATCTCCGTTCTTTCTCCACCCTTATCTCCTCTGCTTGTGCATCTATATCTTTTTCAAAATCATAATCTTTCTCTTTTGCATATCTCTTTCTCTTCTTAGCTGCATCAGCTTGTTGCACCCTTGTTTCCTCAGCCCTTCTGTTTTCAGACTCATCGACCCGTCTGATATAATTCCAGCGTTCTGGAGGGTACATATTTTCCCAGAGATGGGTGATTTTACCACTGAAATCATGGCGGATAGCACAGCAATCAGCAAATATCCGAGGGTTCATCTACACTAATCTCTTGACTTCACCATATTTAGGAACATCAGGAATAAGATCATCAATAATCATCTGAATAAAGCGAGGATATAACAACCATTTATCCTTCTTCACGGCCATCACATTCTCTGCCATACACGCAAAGATCAGTCTAGCAATGTTTGCTTTCTCCCCTTTACAACATATCACCATAGCTTTGGCCCAGTCAAGATTAAGTCCATCGGATCCACCCTTACGGTGATCTAAGCACATAATAAAAACATGAGCTATATATCTCCATTCCTTAGATAAAAAAGACTTTTTAATCTCCTTCCTCGAACCAAAAGCTGGTCCCTCATATCCCATTTGTCTGAAACCTTGGAATACTTCAGACTCCGTCATATCCACTTCATCACTAGTATCATCTTCTAGTCTAAGAATCCTCGACACGCTCTCAACAGTAATAGTTATATCATGATCAATGACTCTAGTTGTGATTCTCTGTACATCTCCTCCAGTGTTGTATTCTGCTGATCTCCAAAATCTCTAATATGAAGATCATAGATAGTGGGTGAGTGAGAGATAGCATATGCAATGGGTGATCTCTGAAGCCATCTAATGCAGTCACGAAATCCGGCCGCCTTTGGAAGAGTATCGTCTAATATGGCAGTGATGCTATTCCTCTCATCAAACTTGAGATTCGCCATGATAACTTGAAAAGAACAACAAATAAATTTGAATAAGAAATACTGAAAATAAGAAAATAAAACAAAAACAAAAGAAACAATCAATTTCGGCAAGCGAAACAATAGTTTCGCTCACTAAGACATGATAGTTTCGCTGAATCAAAGACAATTTCGACAAGGAAAACAAACAGTTTCGACAAGCGAAACTATAATTTCGCTCATTGAAACTTGTTATTTTCGCAGAACAAAAACTAGTTTCGACAAGATTAGAATGAATTAAAGTAGTTTCGCAATTAGTTTCACCAAATATTAATTTAGTTTCGCTATTACAAATTAGTTCGCTGACATAAGAAAATACAAGCGAAACTATAAATTCGTCTGGAGAATTTACAGTTTCGCCCAGTGAAACTGTAATTTCGCTAGGATGTAACTGATTAACAACTTATTAGCCAACCTAGAAAAATTGCAGTTTCGCTTTGCGAAATTATTAGCGAAAGAATACTTTCGCACCTTTTATTTTATTATTTATTATTATTTTTTTTATTTTATTTTTTTTTAAATTATAATACTTAAAGGAAGCACATCTAATAATGAGATCTAAAATAATCAGAGATCACATTCTCTAAATATTTTAGAACATAAAGATGATCAAAAAAAATCATCTACCAGTCATGAGATCATACTAAATACAAGATCTGATCACAATCTGCACAGAAACAACTGAAATTAGAACAAATCAATAACGATTGCTGATATAATTGTCCACTTAAACTCATGCCTTATCCTTTTTCGAACAACAGCTTATGATTCATTTAAGGTTCGATTAGATGCTTTAAAATGCAAGACCCCACAATCATTTAGTAATAAAACCCTCACCCAACCTCAGGATTTCTTGAATTATGAATCAATCTTCAAAGAACAAGGTTTGTGAATTAGTGTGCAAATGATTATCAACAGAATATTTCATTCTGAGAAAAATTCATCGATAAGATGATTTGACATAATTATATCAAAATGGTGAGAGCTCCAGATCTATACTCACGTATAACAGAGGAGATAACCATTTGAACATGTGCTGATGAGAGCTCCAGGTCAGTACTATCGTACAGCAGAGGAGATCATCACTCCAGGTCAGTACTCACGTACAGCAGAGGAGATAAGCACAGACACAAGACATCTTGACACTAAATATACCAGCAGAGGATGATAACAAAACAAAGCAAAATGAACGAAAGATTCATTCTCAATCCAATTTTTGTCAGGACTCAGTTTTTGTGCAATCCAAAATGATTGAGTAAATCCAGACATTCTTAAGCATAAAGTTTAATTTAATCAAAAAGCTGCTGTCTACTTCATTCGTCAGGCAGAGTCTATCAAGCATATCGTTAAAGAATCTGATCCATTTCCTTTTTTAATGTGAAACAGAATCCAGTAACAGTTACTATCATTTCTCATAGAAGTACTGGTCATGTAAATAAAAATTTTTAGAGAATATACAATCATTTCTCATCATGTTAAATTCCATTCTTAGAATAAGATATTACTCCCCCAAATTTTTATTTTCATATTTCTATAAGTAACAATGAATTTTCATTTTAATTAATTTTGTTATATGTTTGTTATAAATTTTTTTTTAATAAAGAAATAGAAAATGAAAATTTTAAAAAGATATTAACCCAAGCATAGAAATCAATTCATAAAAACGAGGTTTATCAAATGTTTTTGTGAAAAGATCAGCTCTTTGATTTTTTGTATCGATGGGTATAATATTAATGAAACCCTTCTCTTGAGCATCACGAATAGCATGGATTCGTGTTTCAATATGCTTTGTGCGGGAATGATGAATGGGGTTTTTAGCAATTCCAATAGCAGCCTTATTGTCACAGAATAAAGGTGTATGAAGGAAATTAATGCCATAATCAATCATTTGATGTTGGATCCAGAGAACTTGAGAGCAGCAGCTAGAGGCAGCAATATATTCAGCTTCCCCTGTAGAAAGAGAAACAGTAGTTTGTTTCTTGCTCTGCCAGGATACCAGACAATTTCCCAAATATTGACAACCTCCAGACACAGATTTTCTGTTTAACCTGCAACCATTGGAATCACTATCAGAGTAAGCATGTAAATCAAAATTTCCACCATACGGATACCACAACCCGAGACGAGACGATCCTTTGAGATAACGAAATATTCGTTTGACAGCTTTCTCATGAGATTCCTTTGGAGCCGACTGATATCTAGCACAGTAACCAACAGCGAAAGTGATATCAGGACGACTTGCAGTAAGATACATGAGAGAGCCAATCATAGACCGAAAAAGATGAGGATCAACTAGTTTTCCATTTTCATCCGGAGTTAGACATGTCTGAGCAGTAAAAGGAGTCATCTCAGTGTACGCATCATCCATCTTAAATTTCTTCAGAATATCTTTAATGTACTTTTCTTGATGAATAAGAATTCCTTCTTTTTGTTGTTCAACTTGCAATCCAAGAAAGAAACACATTTCACCCATCATACTCATTTCAAACCTTTGGCTCATCACTTCTTCGAACTCTCTACACAATTGAGAGTTTGTAGATCCAAAAATAATATCATCGACATACACTTGAACAAAGATCATTTCACCATTCACCTCTCTTTTAAATAAGGTCATATCAATGGTACCACGAGAGTAACCATTGCTTAGAAGATATTGCGTAAGAGTCTCATACCAGATTCTGGGTGCTTGATGAAGACCATACAAAGATTTATCAAGTTTATACACTTTATCAGGAAAATCAGGATCTTCAAAGCCTGGTGGTTGACACACATATATCTCCTCATCAATGTCTCCGTAGAGAAAAGCACATTTCACATCCATCTGGTAAACTTTGAATTGTTTATGAGCAGCATGAGCAAGAAATATTCTGATTGCTTCAAGACGAGCAACTAGCAAAGACTTCTGTATAATCAATTCCTTCTTCTTGAGCAAAGCCTTGCACTACAAGTCTAGATTTGTTGCGCACCACCACACCCCGATCATCTGGTTTGTTCTTAAATACCCATTTTGTACTAATTGGATATTTGTTGGGAGGTAAATCAACTAAGGTCCAAACCTGAAGCTTTCTAAACTGTTGAAGTTCCAATTGCATAGATTCTACCCAACAAGGATCTTCTAGAGCAGCATGAACATTTTTTGGAACAATTTGAGAAATAAAGCATGAGAAAAGACAAACATTAATCAGACCAGATTGACTTCGCGTGCGAACACCATCAAAAACAGATCCAATCACATTATCGAGCGGATGATCTTTCAAAGTTTTGTAATCACTTGAAGAAGGAAAGATAGTTGAAGAAGTATCAGCCATGTCCGGAGAAAGATTAGAGGAAGGTGTATCAATGACAGGTGTGGAATCAGGTAAGTTAGGAGATGTAGGAGATAAAGATCAGATAATGGAGCTTGATCAGGCATTGAAGACGATGAGCTGACATCAGTTGAAACAACATCATTTACTAGCGGGATGGATGGAACAAACGATGGAGATGATGGAATAATATTCGTTTGAGTACTTGGAATTGATGTATCATCATCGAAAACTGGCAAATTAAATGAATTGAACACAGTATTGGAGTCAAAGAACCATGCAGGTTCAGATTTCACTTCAGAAGGATTGGATTCTTGCCAATCAACATAGAATGACTCTTGAACAATACGTGTTCTCTTGTTATAAACTCGGTACGCCTTTTGTGAAGAAGAGTATCCAACAAAATAACACTCGTTAGATACAGCACCAAATTTTGTCTTTTGAGATTGAGTATTCAGAAGAGTACAAGAACATCCAAATGGTCGAAAGAAATCAATTAGTGGCTTCCTCTTATGAAAAAGTTCATAAGGAGTCTTCACTTTATCTTTCACAATTAGCACCCTCTTTAGAACATAAGATGCACAATTAACAGCTTCAGCCCAGAAAATAATGGGTAATGAGGATTCTATCAACATTGTACGAGCAGCTTCCACAAGAGTGCGATTCTTTCTTTCTGCAATACCGTTCTGCTGGGGTGTTCGTGCAGCACTAAATTGTCTCACAATCCCTTTTTGAGCACAAAATGAATCAAGAATCTGATTTTTAATTCAGTGTCGTTGTCACTTCTTAATCCCATAACTCTTCTCTTACTGACTGATTCAATAGAAATGATTAATTTCTGCAATTCCTCTGCAACTTCACTTTTGTGTGCAAGAAACCTCACCCATGAATAACGTGAGAAATCATCTGTAACAACAAGACAAAAAGATTTTTAGCAATTGATTTAACACTAATTGGCCCAAATAAATCAGTATGTAACAACTCAAGAGGACTTGATATGCTATTTAAAAGTTTGGGCTTATGAGGTTTCTTATGTTGTTCCCTTTGGCACATGCCATGCATTTTTCAGTAACAGAAAAATCTTTTAAAGGAAGTCCTCTAACAAGATTGTTCTTTACTAATTTATTAATTATCTTAAAATTGACATGGCCTAAGCGACGATGCCACAAGAGTGACTCAGAGGTTGATGCTTTTGAGAGAAGACAAGTTGCAGTAGCCTTTGACTCATTTGAATTCATATCAAGAAGATATGTATCATGTTTCCTTGGAGCACGCATGAGAATTAAATCCTCCGGAATAGCTATCGCTGATTTTAAAAATACATTCGTCAGATTTAAATAGAACAGGAATGTCTTTATCACAAATTTGAGAGACACTCAGAAGATTAAAAGCCAATTCAGGAACATGGTTGACTTTTTCTAGAGTAAGAGAACCATTGGTAACTCTCCTTGTCCAATCATTTTTTCACCCTTCTTATTTCCAGCAAATGCCACATATCCTCCATCTATAATCCGATAATTGGTCAACAAATCCTTTAATCCCGTCATGCTTGGAACATCCGCTATCAACATGCCACAGACTGTGTACCATCTTTGAAGAGGATCCCTGAAATGAATTAACAAATCATTCAGCCAGGAGCAATAGGGACCCAAGATTGAACAACTTTTGTTTTTAAAGAAGCTGATTTTTTACAAAAGAAATTATTAACCAATTTTGTCAATTTATTCCCAAAACAATTCCTATTAGAGGATCTTTGAATCAAAGGGCAATTTTTGATAAGATGATCCTCTTCACCACACCTGAAACAATGATGTTTGAATCTAGGTCGATGATGTGATGAGGTAAAAATAGGATCAATAATAATCTCCTCATCACATTCAGACAAACTAGAATCAACATCACTGAATGTCTCATACATCTCATGATGTTTTTGTTTATTTGAATCAGAGTTCTTCTTGTCAAAATCAAAACGTGATTCTTCTGACAAATCAGTAAAACTCGTACCATTGGTACCAGTGTCAGATAAAGACGAACTACATTTTTCTGATGATGTCATATTTAATGGTATGAAAGATGAATAGGTTGAGAAAAGAACTTTTCGAAAGAATTAATTTTAAGTTGCTCAGTTGTTTTAGGAGAAACATCAGATTCATTGCATTCATTACCAGAACAAAAATCATCACTATCGTGATTTGAAGTACAAGATGAAATAGAACTATCAAGAGAACATGAGACATTCAAGTCTGTTACATTTGAACTAGAAACAAACACTGAATTTAAACTAGACTTATTATCTAAAACAGACTGCTGATTGTCAGGTGTACTAGAACTAGTGCATCCAAGCCCACTAGTTGGTCCATAGTCGTAGTCTTCACGAATGTACTTAGAGTTATTCCCGACTAAACCTGCAGACATACTGCCAGTATCTGATTTGATTAAATCATTAGAAGGATGAGGAACAGGCATAGGAGAATAACAGTATGTACTAGGAGGAGGATAAACATGTACATTTTCATAACCCAACCTGTTTTAATTCTTGCTCCCCGTTGAGATTTACAAAGATCATCATGTTTCATTCCAGAAATAGTCCATTTATCTAACTTTGACTGAAGTTTGCTTGCTTCAAATTCAGCAAGAGCAACCCGTTCAGTCAAAGTATTAACCTCTACATTTCTTTCCAAAACAATTCTTTTTAAATGATCAGTTTCTTTTAAAGCCTCATTTAATTTCACAAAATATTTTGATTCATTCATTTTAAGTTCATCAGTAATTCGTTTTAAATCCTTTTCATTATCAATTAACAAACGATTAGCCTTATAAATCCCAAAAAGTCTAATTTTGCAAGCAGATGAGCACATATCCTGTATTACCTCATAAGGAAGTCCCATTACCATCCTTTCGGCAGCTAAAGCTTTATCGCACATGCATACTGGAGTACTTGATTTCCTTTCCTCAACAGTAGCGGCTGCATCATCCTTCTCTTTTCCTTTCGCAGCTTTTGAATTCCTTTCTTCATCTGAACCTGTAATTTCCTCTTTCTCCTCTCCATCTGCCTTCTCTTCTTTCTCCTTTACTGAAGATTCATTTTCTCCTTTGAATTCCTTGAACAGCACAAATCCATCTTTATCAACTTCCATCTCATCACTTTCCACAACCTCAGCAACTAACGCGTGATTTATTTCAGATCTTGTTTCTTCCACCTCCGCACTCCAGTCAAAGTTTGAGATCAAAGCTGACTCCTTTTTTGAATTTCCTTCTTCCTTTTCTTTCTCTGCTGTCAATCTTGGTACTCCAGTGTTACTAGGATCTGTGACAATTGGTAATGGACATTCACGTTTAAAATGTCCCAATTGTTTACTAAAGCACCTCAATTTTGACTTATCAAATCCTAGTTTTGAAGTAGATGATTGACCACCAAAGTTCTTTCTTCCTGTTCTTTCCATGAATCTCCTGGCTCTTAAAGTTAACATCGCCATTTGCCATTGAATGTCAGTTTCTTCTAAATCATCAGGATCAACCTGATACATATCCTCCATAGTCATTCCTTTACCTTTCAATTCACCAGCAACAAGAGCTTCATAGCTCTGAACAAACATTCAAAAAGAGCCATTGTTTCAGATGAAATTGAAGTTTCAGCATTCACCTTAGAATTTCCCAATTCTTTTCCAACATGATTACTACCACTCGAGAAATTACTTTTATTGCTCCCTCCTTGAATTGGATTTTGAATGTGAGAGTTTGCAGCGGATGACAACAAAGCAGCATTTTGAGAAAAAACAGATGTGGGCATCATAGTCTGGTTAAATTCTCTTCTTTTCATATCCAACTCAAAAGATTTCAACTTGTTAATGATATCCATCAGCTTATAATCTGTAAAACCTCTTTCTTGTTTGAGCATCCTCACTTGAAGACTCCACTGTGGTGGAAGAGAATCGAGAAGCCTGTTAACTTGTTCACTATTGGAGAGTCTTTCATCATACTTCTTCAGAGTACTTGAGACGGTTAAGAAACGATTTGTTCAGATCTGTCAAACTTTCATTCTTGTATCCTACAAACAAATTGAACTCCTTTTCAGCTTGAATACTCTTGTCTTTCACCAGATCTGCATTCCCATCATAGAATTCACAAGAGCATCATAAAGGGATTTAGCATTTTTATGCTCTGCAAAACGATTGTAGATATCTGGAGCCAAGCAGAGAGTTAGAGCACCAAAAGCTTTTTGATCACGATCAATCAGTTTCAGATCTCTTTCAGTATAAGAAGATGGGTCTTTGTTCTGAGAAACGACATCACCAACCGTAATCGTAGGTATATGAGGACCTGAAATAATCGATTCCCATTGATTATGATCTGTGTAGAAAAAGAAAGCTTTGAGACATCTCTTCCAATCTTCAAAATTATCTCCATTAATGAGTCTTGGAGGTCTATTAGGAGCAACACTTTCAAGATCCGCAAGTGTAAGAGTAGTTAATTTCGACATGATAGTTTCGGCAGAAAAATTGATAATTTCGCTGACAAATTCGCTAACAAATTCGCTGAAAGAGGTGACTTGGCTAATAGTTTCGCTGAAACAATACTATCGCAGATACTTTCGCAAAAAACAGACACTTTCGCTTGCAATTTCAGCAGCACTTTCGCTTGAACAGAGACAACAATTGCTTAGTTTCGCTGCTAAATTCGCAAGAAACAAGCTTGAACTTTCGTTCAAAAATAGATTCGGCAGCAATTTCGCTTGATGATTGGTCAAAAACACTAATGAACTTTCGTTCAAGGGAATACTTTCGCTGAAACTCTAGAAAACAACTTCTGATCCAAAATAACTCATAATTTCGCTAATGAAGATGATAATTTCGCTGTAAGAACAGTAATTTCGCTGGTCGATCTCAAAACCCTTTTTCACCTCAAAATCAATCCGAAATCATCCAAAACTCAATGAATTTGAGATCTGATGATTGTAGAATCTTCCTCAATCAAGAACAAGCAAAAATCAATCAATTTCCATGCCAAAAACAGCTGATAATCCAATGAAAATCGATTGAAACTAGATATTGACCAAAACCACAAAAAAACTCAACAAATCAAGAGCACTAAGGCTCTGATACCATATTGTTGGTCCATGTGATCGATGAACAGTACAATTGATAGGATAATTTGATCAATATCAAACACACAATCCAAATAACAACAATTGAGAAGTGAATATGATGAATCAAGACATAATTGGTACTCAAATGAACAAACTCACTCAATAACAATAAGCACAATTGTAATTCAATGAAGTAACTGCTTAGAAATGGTAGCTTGCAACAGAATTCCACGATTAGGGTTTTGCCAGCTTACCATACAAAGTGAAATGACACTAGTATATATAGCAGTCATAGATTCGCTGACAGTTT
Source organism: Flaveria trinervia (assembly GCA_025506515.1). Taxonomy (NCBI): domain Eukaryota; kingdom Viridiplantae; phylum Streptophyta; class Magnoliopsida; order Asterales; family Asteraceae; genus Flaveria; species Flaveria trinervia. The sequence continues at coordinate 100,956,618 of CM046444.1, forward strand.
CGCTATAGCGAAACTGTCATGCCGAAACTATAGTTTCGCCCGGCAGAACACAAGTTCGCCGGGTAAATCAAAACAGCAAACTGTGAGCGAATGTATAGATTCGCTCACAGTTTCGCTGGACTGCCAAAACTGCTAATTACAAACAAAATACAAAATGAAACTAACAAAAGTCCTATTACAATGTAAAGTAAACATCTATACTAAAGTGAGTCCAACCTAACATGATCTTCAATACCCTCTTGTTCGGTATGTTGTATCCTAGAAAGATTCCTTCATCCGCCTTCTCGCTGAATTTACCTTCTAGTGTTTTCTTCAGAAGTGTGCACGGCACGCCAAATGGTTCGAGATACTCCAAATTCGGTTTGCGTCTTTGTAGTAGCTCGTAACATGTCTTTCTGTGGCGCTTGACAATCAGAACTCGATTCAGTGTATAACATGCATTAGCTACTGCCTCATTCCAAAATTGGATAGGTAGTTTCGAGTCTGCCAGCATAGTCCGTGCAGTCTCTATCAAGCTTATGTTCTTTCTCTCAGCAACACCATTCATCTGAGGCGTGTATGCAGAAGTGAATTGATGCACAATTCCCTTTTCCTTGCAGTAATCCGCCATCCACTGATTCTTGAATTCAGTTCCGTTGTCTGAGCGTACTTGTCTCACCTTTAGCTTGTAGAGAGATTCCAGTGTGGTCACTAACTCCTTGAATGACTCAAATTTTTCTGATTTGGACTTTAGAAACATTACCCAAGAGAATCTTGAGTAGTCATCAGTAACCACAAAACAGTACAAGTCGCCTGCAATGCTCTTTGTACTGACTGGGCCAAACAGATCCATGTGAAGAAGGTCAAGAGAAAGTTCTATTGAATGAACTTTCTTTTCCTTGTGAGACTTCTTCGTCTGTTTGCCTTCTTGCAAGCTACGCAAAAATCAGGAAGTTGGAAATTCTTGACGTTAACTCCTCTCACAAGATCCTTCTGAATCAAGTGATTCATCTTCCTTTGACTAATGTGTCTCATTCTCCTATGCCAGGAGATGGAATCCTTCTCGGTAGCTTTAGATAGAAAGCACTGAACTTCATGATCCGTTGTAGAAGCTGTTGAGAGATCCAAAACATAAAGGTCTTTATATCTTGAAGCTGTCATCAGCACTTGGTCCTCCAGAATCACGTAATCTTTCTTTAGGACGTAACACTTCTTGTTGTCGAATATGACTTTAAAACCTTTATCACAGATTTGGGAAACAGAAAGTAAGTTGTTTTGAAGTTGCTGGATGTACTTCACCCTATCAAACTTAACTTTCTGATTTCCAACTTCTCCCTGAGCTATGATATAGCCTCCCTTGTTTCCAGCAAACGAAACATGCCCTCCTTTTATTTGCCATACGTTTGATAAAAGAGCCCTGTTTCTTGTCATATGCCTGGATGCTCCGCTGTCTACAATCCACGTGTTAGCTTTCAGCATTGTAGCGAACACCCTGCACATACAATGTAAAGGATTAGTTTAGGTTAGGAACCCAAGCCTTTACTGGCTTGGGTTTCCCAGAGGCATCACACATCATGAATTCCACCCATTGACCCTTAGAGAGTGAGGGTAGCTCAGGTTCCTTCTTGTCATCATTACCGGACACAGAGGATGATTTTTCTCTCCATAATCCAGATTTGTGCAATGCCTGTTTGTGATAAACGATCGACTGGCTGATGGATTGAACATTAGGTTCGCTAGTTCTTCTAGGTGGAGTTAAAGAGCTCCTCTTATAAGATCTAGGTTTTGAATTCTAAGATTCAATCTTCTTTCTAGGTGTCTGATAGTAAGGACAAAAGGAAGCAATGTGTCCACACTCTCCACAGTTGTAGCACGACCTGCTATCAACTTTATGATTAAACTTTCTTTGTGGAGACGTGTGTGACACTAGTAACATCACTCACTTTAGGTTTTGACTCTGGTTCTTTTGATGTTTTCTCTTGTTTAACAAAGTTAACTATTTTAACATGTTTAACATCTTTTTCCTTTTGGTTAACTGGTTTTTGACTTAAAACATGTGAAAGATTAACATTAGAAGTCTTTTTAGGTTCTGATTTGACTCTATTTGACCCTGACTTTAGTTAACCTTTTCAAATTCTTTTTCCAGATTAACACAAGGCAATTTACCCTTTGCCTTTGAAGTGGCCTCCTTTTGTTTGCTTCCAGATTCAATAGATGAACATGAGGAATCTGGATCTCTAACAAGAAGAGTAGACACCACATGATCCTTGATGGGGTTATTATTTTCTGGTCTACTCTTAGTGTTCATCAAGGTCTCAGGTGGTGGTGGAACCACTTTGTAACCCAAATCCTCCTTGTTGTTTCTTTCTCTCACTAAGTGTTGGACTATATGTGATAAACTTGTCCAACTGTGCAGTTTCTGTTTTAATGAGTTTACTTCTACTTCTAGAACTGCCTTTTGCTTCTTAGTGTCTTCTAGGGAGTTTAGATAGTACCTAATGTCATTAGCTTGGTTAAATGCAACTACTTTGGTTTCCCTAAGCTGTTTAGTCAAAAGGTCTATCTTTTCTTTGTAACTATGCTCATTTTGTTTTAATACTCTATTAGCCTCAGTGCATAGTTCCAACTCTTTTACTAAGTTATCATTATGATCTAATAACCTAGCCAATTTCTCATCTATGCTATTTCTAAACGTATTACAATCAGAACAAGCATGATTATCAAACATTTGGTCAGTGGTACTTACCTGAGTTGGTTTAGAAGAGTTAGCCATCAACGCAGCATCAGATGTCTCTGGTTTTGGTGATTCTGTCTTTTCTGTCTTTGCTGTGGTAGTCTCCTCTTTAGGCTTGTAGCTGACCTCAGTTGCAGTTGTCTCTTCAATATTTGACATCGCTATCTCAACTGCTAGATCTCCTTCACTCGCGGAATCATCGTCAATGTCTTCTACACTTGCAATGTTTGATTCCCCTGGATAAACAAACCTAAAGCTCCAGTCCTGTCCTTCATCATCATGAGCAGTCAAGGCTTTTGGATCCTTGCTTGATGAAGTAGAACTAGTAGCTTGCTTGTCTTGACGAGTGAAGGATGAGAATGGGTTCCCGTTACTCGTCTTCTTTGGCTTAACACATTCTCTCTTGAAGTGCCCCTTCTCTCCACAGTTAAAGCAGGTCACTTTGCTCTTGTCAAAGCCAAATGTGGTATCCTTAGTAGCTACCAAGTTCTTTCCGGTCTTTTTCACAAACTTCTTTGCCCTCCGAACAGCACTAGCTAAGGCCCACATTATGTCCATTCTCTCAAGCTCCATTTCGTCCACCTGCTCATAGTCCTCGTCTACCAGATGGCAGTTTCCAATCTTCCCAGCAACAAGTCCATCATAAGAATGAACCACTGCAGCCAAAAGATCCATGTGTTCCCGAGCTACTTCTACAGTCACATTACCGAGGTTCTCGGTCTTCAGTCTAGTAGCATTTGTTCAGATCCAATATGATGGATACAAGAAGACCTCGACGTGTCTGATCCTGAAGGAGAAGCATGTGAAGGACTCGATGAGCTAGACACAAATGCAGTCTAGAGAGGTGCTCCAGATGTCTTAGCTTGAGGCGTGGCATTGTACAAAGCTAGATTCTGAGTATACGAAGACTTCTGAGCTCTGTACTTCATCCTAAGAGCTTCTTCTCGCAGCTTTAGAATGAAGTCATTTATATCCAGCTTTGCCAGCATCCCATTCTGTCTCAGGTTAGACACGAATGAAGCCCACTTTTCCGGCAATCCGTCTGCAAAGTTAGTAACTTTCTCTTCCATGGTAGTAGCCACCCCATGTGTATGCAGTTCACTCATCAGATGGTAGAATCTATCTATAACATCGTCCAAACTCTCATTTCCCATCGATGAGAAGTAATCGAATTCCTTCTTTAACTCCTTCGCCTTGATTGCCTTCAATGAAGCATTCCCGTCGTACCTCTTTTCCAGCTCATCCCATAGTTTCTTGGACTGCTTATTCTCTGAGTACTGGTGGAATGTCTTTAGAGATAGACTGTGTAATCAATGCATAAACCCTCTTCTCTGCATTATATTTAACTTTCTGCGCGTCTGTCATCCCTCCTAAGGTTAGCTTTACTCCATCGACTCCCACCGGCGTACTATACCCAATCTCGATAGCTTCCCACAGATTCGGATCCACTCCATTGAGGTAGATCTCAAAACGTTGTTTTCAATGGGGAAACTCATCTAACGTTAAGAGCTTTGGTGGTTTATTATGATTACCCACCTCACTCTCAAGTAACAGCAGGTTCTGGATCCTAGAGTCCTTCCCAACAGTAAATGCTGACATTTGATCTTCCATGGCGAATAACTTTAAGTCTACTAGAACAAACTATCAACTGGTGTGACTGAAGGATGCGATTGGGCTATCCGTGCGAATGAACTATGCGAATGGTTCAATCGTGTGGCTGAACTAAGCGATCGGTTCAGTCGTGCGAATGAAGCTGATGCGTATGAACACTGCGAACGAATGGTTCAATCGTACGAATGGAGATGCGACTAGGTCCAATCGTGCGTCTGAGCAATGCGAATGAGGTCCAGTCGTGCGAATGGCTCACTCGTGCGACTGAAGCTGCTGTTTTGCGAAAATTTCTAGGTTAAACGTGTTTTAGCCGTAAAAATTCTAAATTTCGCAAGGTCTAATTGCCTAAGTCCGTAGAAACCAAACTTTGATGAGCAGGGAACGTCCAAGATCACTTTTGACACAAAAGATTGTGTTTTTAGTGCAAAAACACAAACTTTTTATCAATCTTGATTGAATCACACGTAATCAAGAGCCAAGATCTGATACCAATTGTTAGGACCCGGTATTTGAACGAAATACCTAGTGATTAGCATGTAAACCAGATCAAATAGTACGGAATCTTATTTGATTGGCGATCCAATCAGTGAGAACACACGAAGAATCAATAAAGAATTGAAACTAACGTTAGAAATCGATTGAGAATCGATCTATATGTTCTATGAACTTGGAGAACAAATTGAGAGGCTTCTGGACGGCTAGGGTACATCTGGAGTCGTAATAGAATGAATTCTCCCGTTTTTCCACGAATTGGGTTGTATTTATAGGTTAGTATTGTTCATTCGTGCGACTAAACCATTAGTATGGTTCAGTCGTGCGATTGAACCATGCGGTTGATCCATCCACACGACTGAGTGTTCAGTCGTGCGACTGAGCCAATCTTATGTTACAATTATACGACTGATCCAGTCTCCTAGTTCAGTCGTGCGACTGAGTCAATCGTATGAAGTTATTCATGCGTGTGGTTCATTCGCATGGGCCATTCACATGAGACTTCATTATGTTAAGTTTGAATGTATTAATTAATAAACATTATGTGTAACCATTCAAACAATCACTAACCTAATTAACCAATTCAATATCGACTCATTAATGAAATATTAGACATTACAAATCACAAACAATCATATCATTTCATTAATCAAATCAAATTACATCTGAATCAGATAAACAAGATCTATTACATTTCATATCATAATCTAGGGACATACATGTATCAACAAATGTCTTGAATCACTTGGACTTGAAAACCTTCTTTTCTGTCATGCGAATGAGGTTGTGCGACTGAGATCAAGTCGTGCGCATTAGCAGTCCGACTGAACTCCAGTCGTGTGAATTAACCCATACGTACGACTGAGTGCGCTACTAGACTCATGCGTATGTAAACTCATGCGGTTACACCAGTCGTGCGACTGAACTCATATGCATGGTTCAGTCGTGCGGTTTAGCTAGTCGCACACATCAGTCGTGCGACTGAGGTTCATCAACCTGTCCATTCGCATGTTTTTTCTGACTGTTCAATTCAAATTCAATTTTTTACCAATTTTGAATTTTAGACTTCGTGCTCTGGTTCATTAGACTCGCAATCCATTAGTTTAACACCTAACTTCTTTAATTTCATCTGTTTACGTCATTTAGTTAGGTTATTTGAACAATTGTTACAGTTTTTCTAAGGGGTCTGATTGTCCAGATTCTGTAGCAATTTGAGTGATACAACAATGGTTCTGCACCGCAAATTACCTGTAAAGTCAATAGAAATCGTCAGTACACAACAAACAATATCCTTGAGGCTCAAATGGTGATCAACCGAAATTTGGGCAGAGTAACGTTAGTCGTGCGAATTAGGGCACTTTTGGGAGTGGTGAGTCTCTTCGACCGATTCACCCTCTATTTATACTTAGCTTAAATTCAATCATACGACTGGGCTAATACGCACATTTCATTCAGGCGAATGAGCCTCAGTCGTGCGATTGGTTCAATTGGCCCCCTTCAGTCGTCCGACTGGAGTACAGTCGTGCGACTTACTCATTCGTTCCCTCTTAAACATCCGACTGAGTCATTCGTATGGGTCATCCGGTTAATTGGTCCATACTCATGGTCCATTCGTACGGATAACTCCCATTCGCATGATAAGTCCATACTCATGGTCCATTCGTGCAATGGGTCATACTTATGAAATTTTCTGCATTTCTTACCATTTGCCATTTGAACCCCCTTTTTTTATTTAAGCTTTAGAATCAACATTATACACATTTGATCGTCTCAGACATGATCCTTTTATCTTTTGAAACACATGTGGTCATCTCAGACATGACCCTTTTAGGTGAATTAATCCCTTACTGAATTCCAAGATGTAGTCCGACAACAAATAAACTGAAATGACTAATAAATAGAAAATTAAACTAAAGTACAAAATTAAACTTGTTTTTATTGTAAGAGGTAAATCCTAAGGTAGAAATCTACTCGATTCGTTTCTGGAATAGGCAGCTTCATTTAGTTTGACCATACCTGGACCAAATCAATTTTGGAATCATACAGGCAAGTCAAATCATTTGGGACTTGTTATCAAAACCATTTGATGCTCACTTCTCGGTTTTCATCCAGAGTCGTTAGCAAATTTAGGAAATCATACTGGTACTATTAGATTCTCACATTGATTTGGACTTTCAAGAATTTGTATCCACATGATTGTCAGTATATTTGTCCTCTTAAATCCATACACAGACTTTTGACACAGATTGGTGATAGTTTAAGGTTTATTATTTCAACCAACATTTGTGGATCCCACGCTTATATGATAATCAACATTCCTCAGGAGCTTTTGAGCGATCTACGGGCATTTTGACAAGAAGAGACTATTCTTAGAGCTTTCAAAGAGAAGCCAGCCTCAGGTCAGTGCCATCGCACAGCAGAGAGGCGGCAAACAACAATGAATTCTAGAATATCTAGGTTATGCTTATCCTCAGGTCAGTGCCATCGCACAGCAGAGAGGCACACAACCTATCTTCTTGTTAGAGCATCGTTAATTTCTTTAGCACATAATGCACCAACATAAGTTGTTAGCTTGATAGCATTTGCTTTTTTTCATGCTTTGCTCTATTTATGGTCATCCACACACATTTGTGGCGTTTACATGCTCGTTACCCCTTATTGGAATATTGTTGATTGTGTTAACCAGTGATAAGATGGGAGCCCACAGTCAGTTGAACAACTTAATTTGATCTTGAGATCACCAGTCAGGTCTAATCATCTATTATGTTGAATCTACCGACATATCATCTGTGATCTAGCAACCTCTAGGTCTACTTTCATTGTGTTACCTTAGTAGATACCAGTTTTTTTATCATGTTTCCTTTTATTTGCTCAGACTACACAGACTTAGACTTTGAATTTTGCATCTTTTCTAAATTAAATATTAAAGTCCCTCTTGATTTGTTCCTGTGTACTATCATTTTCCAAAGTATTTGAATCGGTATCATAGATACGATCTACCTTCTGTCAGCTAGCCTCTCCTTCTCCTCTCTCTTTTTCTAATGTTATTGGTTGACCTATTCTCCCCCTAAAATTCTAAAATCATAATAACCGATTTACATATTTTAGAATTTTAATAGACAGCTAAATAACATGAATTTAATTTAAAACAAAATAGAATAAATAAAGAAAATAAAAAAGAAAAAGACTAACTGTATCGGACTACACATGATCATCATCAGGAATAACATCACTTTTCTTTTAACGCCGTTGACCTCTAACAGATATAGAAAACGTGGTTTGTCAAAAGCTTTTGTATAGAGGTCAGCGCGTTGAAAATCCGTATTTATTTTTACCACATCGATTAAATTCTTTTCAAAGCAGTCCCATATAAAATGATATTTTATGCCGATTTGTTTGGTCTTAGGATGTTGTACTGGATTTTTAGTTACCGCAATTGCAGCCGAGTTATCAACATAATAGGAGTAGAAGAGAAATTAAACCGTAGTCCCGCATTTGCTGTTGAATCCAAATGATTTGAGAACAGCAACTTGCAGCTGCAACATATTCGGCTTCACAGGTTGACAGCGCAACCGAGGTCTGCTTCTTACACTGCCAGGTCACTAATCTCCTCCCAAATAATTGACACCCTGCTGATGTAGACTTGTAATTCATCTTGCAGCCCCCGTAATCCGAGTCACTATACGCCGTGAGCTCAAAGTCATCATCATGAGGATACCACAACCCAAGTGTGGGTGTGCCCTTCAGATAACGAAATATCCGCTTGACCCCAATCAGATGGTTAACCTTTGGCTTAGCCTGATATCTAGAACATAGACATGTAGCATACATGATATCAGGTCTAGAGGCAGTAAGGTACATGAGAGATCCAATCATTCCTCGGTACATTGTTGCATCTACCAGATCTCCATTTTCATCAGGTGCTATATCATGGTTTGTGGCAAGTGGAGTTCCAGCTGCAGAAGCATTCTCCATGTCAAACCGACTGAGAATGTCTCCCACATACTTGGTCTGATGTAGAAAAATCCCTTTGGTGTCTGATCCACCTGTAACCCGAGAAAGAATTTCATTTCCCCCATGGCACTCATCTCAAACTCCGCCTTCATTACTGCTTCAAATTCTTTGCATAACTCTTTTCTTCTTTGAACCGAAGATTATGTCATCGACATAGATCTGTACTAGTAGTAAGTCTCCATCCTTTTCTTTGATAAACAGTGTGCAGTCAATGACTCCCTGCGAAATCCGTGTTTGACAAGATGAGTCGAGAGTTTCTCATACCAGGCCTTGGAGCTTGATGAAGCTCAAGGCCTTGTCAAGTTTGTAAACTCTGTCCCGGATAAGGATCTTCAAATCCCTCAGGTTGACTGACATAAACTGTCTCTCGAATTTCACCATGAAGGAATGCACTCTTCACATCTAATTGATAGACTTTGATCTTCATATACGATGCATAGGCAAGGAAGATGCGGATGGCTTCCATCCTTGCCACGGGTGCAAACACTTCATTATAATCAATCCCCTCGACTTGTCGAAATCCCTGAACTACCAGTCGAGCTTTGTTCCTGATAATGACACCTTCGTCATCCTTTTTGCATTCAAGACCTATTTGGTGCCAATGACCTTAGCACCTTTAGGTCTATCTACCAGTGTCCATACACCTAACTTCTTGAATTGAAGAAGTTCCTCTTGCATGGCATTCACCCATGCCTCATCATTCAGTGCTTCACTAACGTATTTTGGCTCAACCTGCGAGACAAAACACCGATAAGCACCATCGTGAATGTATCCTTTTTCCATTACCGAGGCATAATCAGCTGAGTACAGCTGATTTCTGGTCTGCACTCCTGATCTGACATCCCCAATGACATTGTCTAGGGGATGATAGACATTTAAACGTGATCCTAGAGTGGTAGGAACAATTACCTCAAAGCCAAGATTATGAACATTTGGTTCTGCATCTGAGGTAGAAGGAGTTTGAGGTTCCGAAGTCGAAGAGGCATCACTGTTAGATGTTTGTGGACTTGCAGGAATTGGAACCTGTCTCTCCTGATTGTTCTGGTCATTCGCTTCAGCTTCATCTTCTGAGGAGGAGTCACTGTCTTCTAGTGCTCCCCCTGAGTGATGAGATGTTTTTCCCTGTGAGCTCGATGATGTTGGATCAAGATATGGTGTATGAAGATATCATACATCATTTGTGTAGCTGACTCGTCATCAGAAGGAGAGATAGGGATGTTGAAGGACTTGAAAATCCATCATAGTCGAAAAGTAAGCGGGTCCTTTTCCAGTGGGTGGTGTGGTATATCTCTGAACATCAACATTACACCACACTTCTACTAAACCCGTTGAGTTGTTGTAAACTCTCTAGTTCGGTATGTTGTATCCTAGGAAGATCCCTTCCTCAGCCTTCTCGCTGAATTTTCCTTCTTGAGTCTTCTTTAGAAGTGCACGACGCGCCAAATGGTTCGAGATACTCCAGATTAGGTTTACATCGTTGTAGTAACTCGTAACATGTCTTGCCATGGCACTTGACTACCAGAACTCGATTTAATGTATAACATGCATTTGCCACTGCCTCATTCCAAAATTGGATAGGCAGTTTAAAGTCTGCTAGCATTGTTCACGATGTCTCTATCAAGCTTCTATTCTTTCTCTCAGCAACACCATTTATCTGAGGCGTGTAGGGAGAAGTGAACTGATGCATAATTCCCTTTTCCTTGCAGTAAGCCTCCATCCACTGATTCTTCAATTCAGTCCCGTTGTCTGAGCGTACCTGTCTCACCTTCAGCTTGTAGAGAGATTCCAGTGTGGTTACTAATTCCTTGAATGACTCAAATGTTTCTGACTTGGACTTCAGAAATATTATCCAAGAGAATCTTGAGTAGTCATCAGTAACCACATAACAATTCAAGTCACCTGCAATGCTCTTTGTACTGACTGGACCAAACAGATCCATATGAAGAAGTTCAAGAGGAATCTTGATAGAATGAACTTTCTTTTCCTTATGAGACTTCTTCGTCTGTTTGCCTTTCTTGCATGCTACACAGAAATCCGGAAGTTGGAAATTTTTGACGTTAACACCTCTCACTAGATCCTTCTGAATCAAGTGATTCATCTTCCGTTGATTAATGTGTCCCATTCTCCTATGCCAGGAAATGGAGTCCTTCTCAGTAGCTTTTGATAGGAAGCACTGAACTTCATGAACCGTTGTAGAAGCCGTTGAGAGATCCAAAACATAAAGGTCTTTATATCTTGAAGCTGTCATCAGAACTTGGTCCTCCGGAATCACATAGTCTTTCTTTAGGACGTAACACTTCTTGTTGTCGAATATGACTTTAAATCCTTTGTCACATATTTGAGAAACAGAAAGTAAGTTGTTTTGAAGTTGTTGAACGTAGTTCACTTTATCAAACTTAACTTTCTGATTTCCAACCTCTCCCTGAGCTGTGATATAACCGCTTTTGTTACCAGCAAATGAAACATGCCCGCCTTTTATTAGTCTGACGTTTGATAAAAGAGCCATGTTTCCTGTCATGTGCCTGGATGCTCCGCTATCTACAATCCATGTGTTGGTTTCAGCACTGTAGCGAACACCCTGCATACATTTAAAGCATTAGTTTAGGTTAGGAACCCAAGCCTTTACTGGCTTGGTTTCCCAGAGGCATCACACATCATGAATTCAACCCATTGACCCTTAGAAGGTGAGGGTAGCCCAGGTGCCTTCTCGTCATCATTATCACACAGAAGATGACTTTTCTTTCCATAAGCCAGATTTGTGTAAGGCCTGTTTGTGATAAACAGACGACTGGCTAAGGGGTTGAACTTTGGGTTCACTAGTTCTTCTAGGTGGAGTTAAAGAACTCCTCTTAGAAGACCTAGGTTTTGAGTTCTGAAGTTCAATTTTCTTCCTAGGTGTCTGAAAGTAATGACAAAAAGAAGCAATATGTCCACACTCTCCACAGTTGTAGCATGACCTGCTATCAACTTTATGATTAAACTTTTATTGTAGAGATGTGTGTGACATCCTAGTGACATCATTTTGTTTGGGTTCTGATCCTACTTCTTTTGATGTATGCTCTTGTTTAACAAACTTAATGTTTTGACATTCTTAACACCTTTTCCATTTTGGTTAACTGGACTTTGACATGAGACTTGTGAAAGGTTAACATTAACAGTTTTTTATGTTCAGATTTGACTTTGTTTAACCCTGACTTTATATTAGCCTTTTCAATTCTTTTTCCAGATTACACAAGGCATTTTACCCTTTGCCTTTGAAGTGGCCTCCTTTTGTTTTGTTCCAGATTCAATTGAAGAACATGAGGAATTTGGATCACTTACGAGAGGAGTAGACACCACATGATCCTTGATGGGATTGGTATTTATTGGTTTACACCTAGTGTTCATCAAGGTCTCAGGTGGTGGTGGAACCACTTTATAACCTAAACCCTCCCCATTGTTACGCTCTCTCACTAAGTGTTGGACAATATGAGATGAACTTGTCCAACTGTGCAGTTTTTGCTTTAAAGAGTTGACTTCTACTTCTACAACTGTTTTTTGTTTCTTAGTGTCTTCTAGGGAGTTAAGATAGTACCTAATGTCATTAGCTTGGTTAAATGCTACTACTTCATTTCCCTAAGCTGTTTATTCAAAAGGTCTATCTTTTCTTTGTAACTATGCTCATTTTGTTTTAAAACCTCTATTTGCCTCATGCACAGTTGCAAATCCTTTACTAAGCTGTCATTATGATCTAATAACCTAGCAAATTTCTGATCTATGCTTTCTCTAAATTTATTACAATCAGAACAAGCATGATTTTTAAAGTGTTATTAGTAGTACTTACCTGAGGAGGTTCTGATGAATTAGTCATCAACGCAGCATCAGATGTCTCTGGTTCTGGTGATTCTGTCTTTGTTGTGACGTCTCCTCTTCAGGCTTGTAGCTGACCTCTGTTGCAGTCTCTTCACTGTTTGACATCGCTATCTCAACTGCTATATCTCTTTCACTCGCAGAATCATCATCTAAGTCATCCACGCTCGCAATATTTGATTCTCCCGGAGAGACAAACCTAAAGCTCCAGTCCTGTCCTTCATCACGAGTGAAAGACGAATGGATTCCCGTTTCCAGTCTTCTTTGGCTTCACACATTCTCTTTTGAAGTGCCCTTTTTCTCCACAGTTGAAGCAGGTCACCTTGCTCTTGTCAAAACCAAACGTAGTGTCCTTAGTAGCAACCAAGTTTTGTCCGGTCTTCTTCATGAACTTCTTTGCCCTCCAGACAGCACTTGCTAAGGCCCACATAATATCCATCCTCTCCAGTTCAGTCTCATCAACCTGCTCGTAGTCCTCATCTGCCAGATGGCAGTTTCCAATTTTCCCAGCAACAATCCATCATAGGAGTGGACCACTGCTGCCAAGAGATCCATGTGCTCTCGAGCTACTTCTACTCCACGTTTCTGAGATTCTCAGTCTTCATCGTGTAGCATTTGCTTCAGATCCAATATATTGGGTACTATAAGACCTTGACGTTTCTGATCCTGAAGGAGAGACTTGTGAAGGACCAGATGAGCTTGACACAAAGGCAGTCTGAAGAGGTGCTCCAGACGTCTTAACTTGAGGAGTGGCATTGTACAAAGCTGGATTCTGAGTGTACGAAGACTTCTGAGCTTGATACTTCATCCTTAGTGCTTCTTCTCGCAGCTTTAGTATGAAATCATTGATGTCCAACTTTGATAGCAATCCATTCTGTCTCAGATTTGAAACAAAAGAAGCCCAACTTTCTGGCAACCCGTCTGCAAAATTTGACACTTTATCTTCCATGGTAGTTATGACACCATGTGTGTGCAGCTCGCTCATCAAATGGTAGAATCTATCAATGACATCGTCTAAACTCTCATTCCCATCGATGAAAAGTTGTCAAATTCTTTCTTCAACTCCTTAGCTTTAATGGCCTTCAACGAAGCATTCCCGTCATATCTTTTCTCCAGCTCATCCCATAACTTCTTGGCTTGCTTATTCTCTGAGAATTGGTGAAAAATATCCTTAGGGATAGACTGTGTTAGCAATGCATATACTCTCTTTTCAGCATTATATTTAACTTTCTGTGCATCAGTCATTCCTCCTAGAGTAAGTTTCACCCCATCGGCTCCCACCGGCATACTGTATCCCGTCTCAATAGCTTCCCACATATTTGGATCCACTCCATTGAGGTAGATCTCAAAACTTGTTTCTAGTGGGGAAACTCATCTAATGTTATAGCTTGGGGGTTTATTATGATTCCCCACCTCACTCTCCATTAGCAGTAAGTTCTGAATCCGTGAGTCCTTCCCGGCTGTAAACGCTGACAACTGATCCTCCATCTCGATTAACTTTAAGTCTCTTAAACAATCTGTTAACTGGTGCGAATGGAGCGATGCGAATGGGCTACCCGTGCAATGAAACTATGCGACTGGTTCAATCGTGCGAGTGAAACTGATGCGTATGAACAATGCGACCGGTAGACTTAGTCGTACGAATGAAGATGCGACTGAGTCCAATCGTACGTCTGGGATGCGAATAAAGTCCAGTCGTGCGATTGGGTCAATCGTACGTCTGGGATGCAAAAAAATTCTAGGTTTAACGTGTTTTGGCCGTAAAAACCCGAATTTTCACCAATCCTAATCGCCTTATGTCGTAGAAACCAAAATTGATAAGCAGGGGACGTCCAAGACAACTTTTTACACAAAAAGATTGCGCTTTTAGTGAAAAACACACCCTTGTATCAAAATTGATTGAATCACACGTAATCAAGAGCCAAAGCTCTGATACCACTTGTTAGGATCTTGTATTTAAACGAAATACAAACGGATTAACGTGTAACCAAACCAAATAGTGCGGAATCCTATTTGATTGGCGATCCAACCAATGAGAATGCACGTAGAAACAATAAAATTGAATCTAACATTAAGAATCGATTAGGAATCGATCTGCATCGTTCTATAACTTGGAGTACGAACTTCGAGGCTTCTCACGACTAGGGTACGTCTGGTCGAATAGAAATCAATGCTTACATTTTCCACGAATAAGGTATATATAGGTTAGTATTGCTCAATCGGGCGACTGAACCATTAGCATGGTTCATTCGTGCGATTGAGCCATACGTTTGATCCATTCGCACGGCTGAGTGTTCAGTCGTGCGACTGAGTCAGTCGCATGAAGTTGTTCAGGCGTATGGACTATTTAGGCGCATGGACACTTAGTCGCATGGCCATTCGGACGCATGACCATTGTTGGGGCGCATAGTCCAGTCGGATGTATGAGAACTTCACTTCACCAAGTTTGAGTGTATTCAATATTATAACATTATGCATAACACTTCAAACAATCACAAACCTATATAATTACGTCAATATGCGTTAATCAATTCATTAATGAAATAATAAACATTATAAACACAACCAAACATTATGTATTTCATTAAGTACCCAATAGTTACATAAGTGTAAGATATATTATATTCAGATCAGGATCTAGGTACATATATGTATCAACACTAAGTTCACCATTATTGGCTAGCTTTGGTGGGAGAGTTACTCTGCAGAACTCTCTCGGGAATCAAGACTTCAAGACCATTTGGAGGCTCGGGAGGTGCATACAACATTTGGAAGAAGCTCGGAATCGTCTAAACGCCCTCCATTGTGGATTATCGGTTTGATTGTTCCATTTCACCGATGATTGCATATCTATCTTCTTTGTTATCTGTTGTTATGTTCAAGCTCATTATAAGCTAAATTCTTTTTATCATCCTAATCAGATGAAACTTGTGTAATTTGTGATGAACTACTGATGTGATAAATATTATGTTAATGTTATGGTGGTCTTGGGAAAACTATTGATGGGTAGCATCTAAATTTGAACGGGGTTATAAATTTATGATTTGTGATTGTGATCGTCATATAAAGTTGAAATACCGTATGATTAACTTTCATTCGCGAAACTGGTCTTCATTATAAATCCATGGCTAATGAACTAGAAATGGTTATTAGAAATCATATCACTTTAACTTTCTGATCATTTGCGGGTTCCCTTTTATTTGTTCAGAAACTTCAGTAATTGTTACGGTTTTCTAAAATTAATGGTATGTTAGGAAGGAACCTGATCAACTCTCTTTTTGACATTAAGTTATGTTTTCAGAAATCGTATGTCAAATAGGTCACAAAAGATTTACCTACATTACTAGGGCTTTGATCTGAGCAGTAAAACTCAACCAGTATCAAGTCACTACGCAGCAGGATAGACGAGAAATCGCGCCAGCTCATCTTTATAACATTAACATAATTACATTAATCCATATCTTTAAATCACACCACCATTCATCATGATTACATAAGTGTAATCTAATTAGGATGATAACTTTTATTCCCTGGTTTTAAATCCAAACGCTTCAAATCTTAGTTTACTTTCTTTCTATTATTGTTTATTTTAAATCCTAAAAATCTTTCTATACAATTATTATTTTCTTTAACAAAAACCAATCTGATAGTCAAACATCAAGTTTGTTGAGTAGGCTAGGTGTGTCCACGGATTGATACTCGGTTCTTACCAACACTATATTACCACCGACAGGTACACTGCCTTTTGTGTGTGTGATTTAGTATTAGTAATAACCAATTAAAACTGAATCTGTGCAATAAATCTATATCAAAATATATATACTATCCGCACCCATCAAGTTTTTGGCGCCGTTGCCGGGGACACACGGTAGTTTGAAAGACAAACTAAATTTTTGACTATCTTGTATAAACTTGTTAATATTTTTTGTTTAAACTTCATTTTTATTTTTAGGTAGTTTTCCCTAGTTAGTTTAGTTACTTTTGCCTAATTCATTTTAAGCCTTAGTTAGCTTATGCTTCTTTAAGTTAGTGTATGTCCGGCTCGTCTAATTCTGAACTTGTTCCGCCTCTTCCGGAACCCGAACGACTTTTCCGTCAAAGATTGCGCAAAAGATCACAACAAACTGCACCAGTCATTGAAGAAGACATTTTGGAAGATACACCATCCGAATAAGATATGGCTAACCACGACGAGGAAATGAAGATGACACACTATGCCACACCGTCAATAGATGGTTATGAGTCTAGTGTTGTCCAACCAGCAATAGCGGCTAACAATTTAGAGATTAAGTCTAGTACTATCCAACTCGTAGTAAACTCTGTTCAGTTCCTTGGGTTACAAGACGAAGATCCTAATGCTCACATATCACGATTCCTTCGTATCTGTGCAACCTTCAAAATCAATAACTGTTCAGACGACGCCATTCGACTAAGACTTTTTCCATTTTTACTTCGAGGCCGAGCCATCAATTGACTTGATTCACTTCCGCCTGGTTCCATCACCACATGGGCAGAAATGGCTGAACAATTCCTTTTGAAATACTTTCCACCCGATCGTACTGCCAAACTAAGAAGCAGCATCACAAGTTTTCGCCAGGACAACGATGAATCATTACACGCAGCATGGGAGAGATATAAAAGTCTCCTTCGGAGATGCCCACATCACGGACTTAATCTGTGGTTGCAGTGTCAAACCTTTTAACTGATTTTGGGGCTGGAAATGCATGTATGAACTTTTTATAAAAGTTGGGTTTCATACCCGTATATGTGTATGTGTGTATGTTGCGGGTGGAGTTTGATTTTGGGCTATGTTTATTTTTGATGATGTTATGGTTGTGTTTCTATGGCTTAGAATATAAGATTTAAGCTTAGAACATGATAGATGTTGTTTGGAGACCGAATTAGGGGGTTTAGTGTGACCTGGGCTGCTCATGCGCCCAAATAGTAGCTCATATGCCCAGCCATAAATAGCTTCTTAAGTGTTCCTCATGCGGATGAAGTCTACCGGAGGAAATGCGGATGAACTAATGAAATGCGGATGAACACTTAGAATATTTTCTGACTTTTCGGGGAAAAAGTGCAGATGTAGGCTTTAACTTGGGAGGTTCTCGGGGGCTATGTAAGTTGACTTTTTGAGGTCATAGATGTTATGATAGGCTTGTATGATGATGTATAATGATGTATGACAATGATGTTATGCATGATGGTATGATGTATGTTATGTATGTATGATGATGCCCTGAATGGTGATGTTGTATGTTTTTGTTGATGTTCCTTACTTTTATGTTTATTTTCCCGTGGCTTTACGTTGAATGCTAATGAATGAAATGATAAGTATTATGTAACGTAAAGTGGAAGATAATGAAAAGAGGAACATAATGATAGAGTGCATGCTTTAATGAAAGAGAAAGTATAGAAAAGTTTGCAAGCAAAATGTACGAAGGTGCACGACTCTAAAATGTCGTAAGCTCAACTGCGTATGGTTAGCTAACCCTTAAGGATACACGCAGGGTCCAGTCTTTGTGATTGACCAACGATTTGGTACATGATATATAGTGATTACACACCTCGGCGTTGGTGCCAGGCTATATG
Organism: Flaveria trinervia; assembly: GCA_025506515.1. Classification (NCBI taxonomy): domain Eukaryota; kingdom Viridiplantae; phylum Streptophyta; class Magnoliopsida; order Asterales; family Asteraceae; genus Flaveria; species Flaveria trinervia. Next base: position 100,974,889 of record CM046444.1, read on the forward strand.
TGATGTGGAAGTCATTTATGATCTTCGACCCAGTACCCAAGTTATGCATAACGTTGGAGGTGTAGTATATTGTTGGGTTTATAGTGATTACTCACCTCGTGCTGATGCCAGGCTATGTGTAGTGTGGAAGTCATTTATAATCTTCGGCCCAGTACCCGAGTTATGCATAATGTTGGAGGTGTAGTATATAGTTGGGATCTTGTCGCTTTATCCCGGTGCTAGCGCCAAGCTATGTGTGATGTAGAAATCAATTATGATCTTCGGCCCAGTACCCTGTTTGTTCGGGGCATAGCTGATGACACTGATCCAGATAGTGATAAAGAATGTGATAAAGAAAGGAGTTACTAAAATAATGTGATGAACAGTAAAGAAGATAATAATGTTATTATATATGTATATGTACAATGTGTGATCATATACAACAGTATAGTATGATTTGAAAGAAAATGAAGAACGGTTTTAAACGAAAGTAAAGTATATTTTATTTTAAAACTAAAACTCACTCAGCAACACTAACTTTTTATGCATTTTCCAGTTGGCAGGTAAAGTTGCTGAGAATGACACAAGGCGGCTACTTGACTCTTTTAGATGACATTCTTTTGTTTAATGTTTTTGCATTGAAATGCGAAACAAATGATATTGTGTAACGAATGTTTTACTATTTTGCAAAAGCATTTTTAATAAAAATATTGTTTTTAATGTTTCCGCTGCAACTTTTACTTCAAGTTAATGTAACTATATGTTTTATGAGTAATGATTGGCCAGCTGTAAGCATCACGGAAACGAGGCCTTACAGATAGCTAGGGATGCTGCCTTAGCAAAAATCTTAGAATTGCATTATTTAAACTCATTGGATGCCTTTGGCTATTACATTGACTTTTATTTATTATCCGCATGGTGTTCACTTGTTCCCGGGTTGTTGGATTTATACTTAATTGCTTGTATGACTATGTTTGTCGTGGATTTAACTAACTGTGACACAAGTATCCATTTGTGTCGGTGACGTCATGACACGTTGACTTTCATCATTTATTGCATCTCTATTAATTAACAATGTGTTATGACGATCCCGTCCGTTACATCCTCGTGTTTCCGCTATAAGTGGGAGTGTGACATTTTGACCCGAATGTGTACACTTGTTACCCAACCCACCCATTATGACAACTCCAATTAAAGAAGAAGGATAGATGCACACACAACATATGGCTTTCACAAGATCGTGGCAGTATCCGTGTCATGTCACATCAGATCTACTTTTTAATCTCATAGCATAAATATGTTTCTGCATTGTCCTAAAAATGACTTGATAACAAAATTAAAAAAAGAAATATACTTCAAACACACATAAGAAAAAATGATTTAGCAAAACTAAATCAAATTACATAGCTTGTTCCATCTACTTTAAGGAGGCCCAATATGTTTGTCAAATAATGTGTGCAAAATGCAAGTAAGCCAAACTTAGAAAATTTACTGCCACCCATAATCGTTTGAGTGCCTATCTTTTAGATAAACCACTTGTATGGACCCAAACATGAATGCTGATAAGTATGTTATTTAACAACAACCTTGATAGTTAAGAATAGATTGAGGAACATGCTAGTCACTATACAAGTACTGGAAAATTAAAAAAACTATTGTAGCAGAGTGATAATCATAATTGTGTTGGTTGTGCTGTGCACGACCCTAATTGGGCATAAGTTCTATCAAGATTTTATCCATATCTTCTAATAACTCTATGGATGTATTTGATATTTTATATTATGTTCACAAACGCTTGTGCATAATGCATATGTTGGTATGCATCGGTTACTTGTTTTGACCCATTCACTTGGCAACAGACAAAGCTACTAAAGAAAAACAACACAAACATGATGGAATGCACATTTTAAGCATTCCTAATTAGTTTTTCAAACTTCTTTTGTGCACTAACAGCGTATATCATGTATTCATGCATTTAAAGCTCATTAATAGTAATAAAATTTATCTAATGTAACTCATATTTTCAATTTGCTTATTCAACAAGATATATATCACTTCTATCACCAAGATTAATCAAGTAAATTAGAATCAACCAAGAAACTCTAGAAGAGCAATGTTGCTATTTAACATGTGCTACTTATATAGGAACGCTAATTATTAGAAAGATCTAGTCTGATCTTTTCTTGTTTCTACTAACAAATAAAAAAGTTTAAGATCATTATTGCTAACTGATTGAGATATATGATAAGTTTAGACAACTAAAATTGTCAATTATGTATAGTTACAAAGATAAAATCAAAATTGTTCATGCCATCTTATTTACAAATGAGCCAGAAATGTCCTAGAATCGAATAATCCCAGTACCTCCTATCTTGCTTTAAAAGTGGCAAGATTTCTATAATTAGATAAACATAACAAAAATAAATGAAGTTAAAGAAATTCAAAAAGGGTGTTGTTTTTTTTTACCTAATTGAGAGAATATAAGCATCTAGTTTAAGAATGAATGCGAATCACATATAGTTGGAAAGCTAACAGCAAATGAACACATTTGAAGTTCCAAATGTTCATTAACAACTATGTTTATTTCATCTCATGTACAAATGAAACAATTCTAACAATCAGAATCACATGTATACTTAAATGGAAAACTTTAAAAGTGTTTATGCTAAATGTAAAAACAATAACAAAGGCTACTAATGGTAAATATGTATCAAATTCTATACAACATACTATTGTGTAAATTTCAAAGACCTACTAAAACAACAAAAACTTTGTTCTCTTCATACATCTATAAAATTTTGCATTAAAAGCTTGTTTTATTCATTAATCATGTTTTACAAGTTTATATTAGCATATGATTTCATATAACTGAATAATTTTTATATTAGCCTATGGTTTCAAATAACTGAATAAGTAAAGATGAGGTGTTACCTTAACGTAGATGTGTATTTCAAAAATCAACACCAACCTGAGTCATCAAACCAAAATTTGACTCAGCTTCTTCAATTTAAATTAGCAATATTAAATTTGATCACCAATGATAAAGAGCCAAAAGAAAACAAAACCAAAAAACCATCAGAGAAGCTGAAAACTAAGAGTGCATGAGTTCACATGAAGAACTTAACAGGTCAACACATTTTTGGCATGGTGAAACTTACAAAAACATTTGTTAATGCACCAAACTTTTTGCAAAGAAATTACAAACAAGAGCTTGGCGTTTGTTTCGTTCATTCATTTCCATATCAGGTAACATTCCATTGTGAAAACCTAAAATATAATAGTACCTGATTTTATACAAATCAAAGCCACTTAAAATCAACAGTCCTATGAACAGATACTTTGAATAATATGTGCCAAAACATGAGGGCACCTAGGTTCCTTTTGATGGTGAATCATTGTTCATCTGTGTAGTTTGTTCCTCAAAGTGTTGAACTTCGTTACCATCACATGTATATTTGTTCCTACAAGGTTCCATAATGTATTTATTATTAGCAATCAGAGTCCAAGATCATGATCCCAAACAACAGCCCTATAATTCCTAATAATAATGTGCTACTTAAGATTCCATGACATAATATAAACATCAAATACGATGTGATGGTAATTATTAATTTCCTCTTAGGTGAATTAAGAACAATAATAACAGTAAAGCAACACAAAAAAGAACATGAGGTTGCAGAGTAAATCGATTCTTCTACCGAAAGTAAAGATGGTTTCAAAAGTCAAACCTGAGAATGCAAAAAGCACAATTCCACTAATCGATTGAGTCCTTCCACTGTATTAATCAACCAAATGTGAGAAGGTAGTGTTCATATACGTGGGGTTGGGGATTGGAAGCGGGCAATGGCATTGAAGCCAGGAGTTCAATGTCTTATTTGAAGCCATTACTTGGATATTAGGAAGGCGTAAAGGTTGAGGAAGCCTTTACTCTGATATTTAATCATAAGGTGAAGGAGTGGATACGTTGCTGGAGGCAACACATAGTCCAGGGAGGAGAAGAGGTGAAGCAGGAGGCCATCGTAGCGGTAGAGGAAGGTAAATTACTTTATGCGTTCATTATGTACGAGGGAGTAAAGATATATATATACAATTAAGAGAACATATGCGCCAAGGTTAATGACTTGTCGTCACTATAGTGACTAACAGGTATATTAGTCCATGGGGGATAATTTAACTTAACATCTCACATAATATATTTTACCAAAATGCTTAACCAACTCCGATACAATCCTAAAAACAATTAAAAGGACAATTATACCACCGAGATATGCTTTCGAGCATGTCCGTACACCATTTGGTGAGTCACGAGCGCTTTACATCTCTGTAATGCATTAACCTTAACATTAAGACATTTCCTCATTGACCATGAAATCCCTCTGGTCATTCCTTTCGATATAATATCATTCGACCTCCCCTTGTCATGTTCATGATCTCAGGCTAAAGTTTTCTGACTCGGGTCAATGTTTCCATCATAACTCTCGATGAACATGTGTCAAAAGGTTAGAGTTTACGCACACTCCTTATGCAATGACCAAACTTAATTACTACACAAAATCCCTATCTTGCAAATCCCCTTAACAACCTCATGGATATGGAATGGCAATTTATTACCCATTTCATATTTATACCGGATCTTGTCATGTGACCATGGCAACTATATCCATCCTAATCATTATCTACGGGTTGATTTCTACCAAAACCCTCGTTTACCCAAATAATCCATAATGATGCATAATATGAAGGTATTAGAACCTTACCACAACATATCTGAGCTTTCTAATAATCTTCGGCACCTACAGCTCACCACCTAGTGATCTAACACAACAATAGAGTTTTTAGACGTCACATAGATGCTCATTATCACCATAATTCGCATTTAGGATAGAATGAGGTTTACCAAAGTAAACTGAGCTCCCAAGCTTGTTTCTAAGCCAAAATAACACCCATGAGCATTTCTACAAACCCCGATAGTTAAATCTTTATAGAGAGAGAGAGTGAGTTGAAACCAACTTAAAATGGTGCTCCGTAAGGCCAAACCTTTACAGTCCGCTACCGACTTAAAATGGATATTTGAATATTATAAATGGAATACTCGACTCTTGGAAATGAATATTCTTTGTGGACCATTAAGCCTGACCATGGCGGTCTGCGACCACCATGATGGTCCGTCACCTCGAACCCTTGTCTATTCACTATGGAACACAAGTTCATTGTGATACCTTAAAAGTAACTTTGACATACATACAATATAGGTTGTGATATTTGGGTCCATAGGGACACTGCCTTCCCAGGTTTTACCACAACCACTGGCAATGGGCTTGTCAAACACTTCCCGTCGTCAAATAGGTATGAGCATGTTCCTCACGCGTATGAGGATCCCTATTCTCTTTTCAACTAGTTTGACACACCCCACTAAATATATCAGGATCCCGTATACCCCCTACCAACCCAAGCATATTTGTAAGCATTATAATTATTACCAGTAAAAACACAATGAATATATTATCATAGTTTTGAAAACAATCATGATAACTCACCTATTTAATAGTTGCTCAATAGTTGATAATTAATTTCTAGTACAATCTGGTGATATCTCAAGGTTCTGATACAGTTTAAATAATTCTAAGTTAGGCGATGGTATAACTAACTAGTTATTATTATGGTTGGATATTAGCTAGCAGTGCTTTATTTAAGCATGGGTGATTAGTCTATGCCCAACTAAAGCTAGGCTACCTAAAACCCAACCCTAACAATAATCCTAACACCTAAAATATTAATATTGTAATAATAGTAATCCTAATAATATATAATAAATAAATAATATTAATTCGACATAACTTAAATGAAAACATACCTTATAACTATCTATATCACTTTGATGTAGAGTCTCCTTACTTGAGCTACAAAATTAACTAATAACAGCACCCAAATAGGTAACGAGTACTTGGGATTAATTTATACTAGGCCATTCTCAAGAAAACTATACTATAAATTCGATCTTAGGTTTCGATTTATAAGTAAGCAGGTAGGCACTTGAAATTATATAGGCACTTGCTTACTTATAATTAATTCAGCTACTTTATTCATTTTTATTTCATAATTTTTGAAATATAATGTTTATAAATGTCGAATACGTCATTGGGACGAGCTCATTTTCACTACAAGTCACCTATGTTTGGCAGAAAACGATGTAAGGTCGAATATAATATCCTTTTAGAGAAAATTGCAAAAATAATTTCTGTGGTTTGATCATATTGCAAGTATGGTCCCCAAATTTTAAAAAATGCAAATTTAGTCCAAAAATTTAAAAGTTTGTTGCAAATTTAGTCCCACCATTAGTCCGTTAATTTTTAACAATCTAGGGATTAAATATGCAATATGGTCAAACTATAGGAATCAATTGTGCAATTTTCCCCCAAAATTAAAAATAATTATAAAAAATCAAATAAAAATTTAAATTTAAAGATTCAAATAAAAATTTAATCAAGAAATTCAATAATCGTTAAACATAGAATAAAGGTTATTTCTAAAATGTAAATAAAACTAATTATAAATACATATAAAAATAGAAAAGAAGAAAATGATAAGTATGCTTAAAATTTTATTTTTTATAGTTATTTTTTATAAAGTTCATATGTCATGTTTAAATCCAAGAATCCAAAACCTATTGAAAGTATAAATCTAAAAAACGAGAAATGAAATCGAACCGTTTTTTTTTATTTTTAACTTTAATATCATGATTTCAATATTTATTTTGAATTTTATAAATGTTATTCGGTTGTATTTTTGTTTTTGGTTGGTTTTTATGTAACTTTTTTACACTAATTGTATACTTCTTTTATGATACTTCTCGTTTTCTCTTTTTACATGTGTTTTATTTTCACTTTTATTTAGTTTTGAATTTGATTTGATTTTTTGAGCTTTAGTTTATATTTTAAAAAATTATTGTGATTTATTATTGTTGTTATTTGAATTTCTTATGTTTGATTCTAATTTCTTTTATATTTTATTAATTTTCATTTTTAGAGCAAATTGCACAATTAGTTCCTGTGATTTGATCATATTTCATATTTAGTCACCATATTGTTAAAAAGTAACAAACACTAACGGTGGAGACTAAATTGCAATAAACTTTCAAATGCTTGGACTAAATTTGTAATTTTTAAATTCTGGAGACCAAATTTACAATTTGATCAAACTACAAGGACTATTTTTTCAAATTTCTCTATCTTTTTATTATTAGACTATCTCTAAGACTATAAACGTTTGTCATCATATCTTATACCTTACTATCTTACTCGTTGCTTACTCATATGATAATATATGAAAGAAAAACTTTAGGTTTTAGAAATTTGTAACTATTACAGGGTGTTACATTTTCCTCTTACTGAAATTCCATCCTCAAAATTTATTTTATTGCATGTTCTACCATGTATATTCGGGTCCTTGATGAGCATTTCTCTTGACCTTGACCAATGGAGTTGTTTTCTACTTAACTTTTGTACTTATATGCCTATAATTTGTAATGGTTCATTAACAAACTACAACTTTTCATTTATAAGGATATACCTAGTGGTGTTTATTATATTTCGTACTTTAGACACTTACTTAAGTTTGATACATGAATGTATCATGTTTTCAACTCAACTTTTCAGGACGTTTAGTTAATATATCATTGGTCTAACCTTAGTTGTCATCTCATAGTACAATGTATTAAGATTTTAGTCTTTTTCCTAATTTTTCAAAATCATCTCGTTTCTTAAAGGTGATACCTTTAGTGTACCATTTATCTCTTAATTGAAATGCTAAGTATTTATGTGTTTAATCTATGTAAGTCTTTTGTGATCTTTGATGTTTTTCATTCTTACTTATCCTATTAGTTATTTTCTTAACTATATCCGGTCACAATACTGTTTTAGCCTATTTTGTTCCAACTAAAAAGAGGCTTATATTTTCCCTTATAAGACTATTTTGTTAATGCCAGATGATCATCTCGACTATCACTAAAGTCAATGACATATGCACAAAACATGTCTTCCATTGTTTGGTAAGTTCATTCACTTTCCATTAGTTCGGGGATGGTGCTAAGGTTTACTTAAGTTTCAATTCCTTCTTCAAACTTTGTTAGAATCTTAAGCGAAGCACCTATCTTTCATATACATGATTAATATAGGTACAACATGTCATGAGACTGTTTATATAGTTTGGATAACTTTTCTAGGTTATAGTGTTGTATACATGTAGAGTGTGTATTGATTTGGTAAGTCTATTAACTATTAGCCAAACGGTGTCATGTTTATGAACTGATTTAAAATTATTAAGTCTATTGTTCACCTCCTATTTTCATTACAAAATTTTAGATTGTTGTGTAAGGCCTCGTTCTCGGGACGCTCACAGCTGATCAATCATTGCACATAAAACATATATTTACATTTCACTTAAATAAAAGCTACAGCGGAAATATTCAAAAATGACATTTCATTTCATTATAAAGGCTTTTGTAAAATAATACACCATTATCACATTACAAAATACTTGTTGCATTACATCACAAAAGCATTATAAAAATGGATGTCATCCAAAAAGAGCCAAGTAGCCGCCCCGTGCCATCCTTAGCAATGTTTACCTGCCAACTGGAAACACATAAAAGTCAGCGTTGCTAAGTGAGTTCTAGTTTTAAAATAATACATATTTTATGTTTCGTTTAAAACTGTTCTTTACAATCGTACGTGATCATGCATTATATAGACACATATATAATATCATTATTATCTTTATTACTCGTTCGTTCATTCCATTCATAGATTGTTAAATCTTTACTTTCAGACCAATGCCATGTACTTCACCCCATCGTCATGCATAAAGCGGGTACTAGGCCTGAGGTCTTTCAAAGACCCCGAAAAGTGTGCAGAAGCTGACATCAGTACCAAGGGTAAGCGGCAAGGATCCCATACATATGGTCAATCACAAGGATTGAACCCCAGTGTGCATCCTTCTGTGGTAATTAACCCCCACATAGTTGAGCTAACACTCTTCATTGGGTGTAAACCTCCATACATATGCTTAATCACACGGATCAAGCCCCACTGTGCATCCTTCTGGGGTAGCTAACCCGGACACGGTTAAGCTAACACCTTTCATTGGGTGTGAACCTCCATACGTATGCTTGCAAGCTTTTCATACTTTCATTTGTTCATTAATGCATGCATTCTTTCATTACGTTCCTCTTTTCATTATCTTCCACTTTACGTTACATAATACTTTTCATTTCATTCATTAACATTCAAAGTAAATCCATGGGAAAATAATCATACATAACAGGTTCATAAATATAAACATACAACATCACTGTACAAGGCACCATCATCCATAAATAACATACATCATACATACCATCATGCATAAGCATCATCATACATCATCAAATCATATCATACATCATCATACTATGACCATCACATCATCTTTGACCTCAAAAAGTCAACTCACATAGCCCCTAGGAACATCCCAAGTCAAAGCCTACTTTTCACTTTTTCCCCGAAAAGTCAGAAAATATTCTAAGTCTTTAGGCGCATGAGCACTATGCAGGAGCATATGAACTATGTTGGCGCATGATCTTTGAGATGCATGATGGATACTTAGGCGCATGGGGATCTTTCAGGCGCATCAACACTATTGGGGCGCACGAGCAACACTTAGTCTATTCTGGGCAATTCTAGGCGCATGAGCACTATGCACACGCATGAGTGCCTAGGCGCATGAGTTATCTGGGCGTATGAACACTTAGTCAATTTCAGCCTATTTCTAGGCGCGTGAGTACTATCCGGGCGCATGAGGTCTTGGGCGCATGGGAACACTTAGGCAGTTAATTCTGTTGGGCGCATGAACTACTATTTGGGCGCATGAGCAGTCTATAACACACTTAACATCGTAATTCAGTCCCCAATCATTCTCCAACTTATTCTAAGCTTAAATCATGCATTCGAAGACTTAGAAACATAATCATAACAACATGAAACACATACATAGCCCAAGAATCAAACCCCACCCGTAACATACACACATACATACATACGGTATGAAAACCCAACTTTTATAAAAAGTTCATACATGCATTTCTAGCCCGAAAATAATTAAAAATATGTAAAAAAAGGGGTTCTAGAACTCACCTTTGCAGCTCTTTGGGTAAGACTTTTTCAAACCCGTTTGCAAATCGAGTTCGAACACCTTGGAACCCACCAAAACACATACAACCGAACACATAAACACACATAAGCATACAACCGAGGCAAGGCCAATAAAAACACTCAAAAACCATGAATTCTTACCTAAATTCGATCTCTTCTAGTTCTTCTTCAAAAACCTGAGAGTTTCAGCTCTCTTTCTTCCTCTCTCTCTCTCTCTAAAATCTGAATGATACGAATGTAGAGAGAGGGATGGACGGCCATGCCACCTTTATCACCAACTTTTGAAGGTTTTGTCCTTTGGACACCTTTAGTCCCTCAACTTGGGCTTTATAACTTTTCTTTCTTATTCTTCATTTTATTTTTCTTCTTTGGTTAAATAACCGGGCGTTACAAGTCCACCCCCCTATATATGTTTCGTCCCTGAAACCTGTTATTCCTCAACAATCGTGGGTAATGTTGCCTCATCTCTTCTTCGGTCTCCCACGTAGACTTAGATCCCTTCCTGTGCTTTTATTGTACACGCAAAAGAGGAACCACTTTATTCCTTAACCTCTTCTCTTTATGATCAATGATCGTCACTGGTTGCTCCACATAATTGAGCCGTTCATCTACCTCGATATCCTCCAGTTGTACAATCATATCCTCGTATGCTAAGCACTTTCTCAGATGAGATACATGGAATGTTGGGTGAATCCCACTTAACTCTTCTAGTAACTCCAATCTGTAGGCCACCTCTCCTACTCTAGCAATGATTCGGAATGGCCCTATGTATCTTGGGCTTAACTTGCCCCGCTTTCTGAACTGAATGATAACTTTCCAAGGTGAGACCTTCAACATGACTCTATCACCCACCTGGAACTCAATCGGTCTACGTCTCTTATCGGCATACGACTTTTGCCTATCTTTCATTGTCTTTATAAAGGCTTTGATCCTTTTCAGTTTCTCCGTCGTAGCCTCGACCACCTCGACGCTCCCTAACTCTTTATGACCAATATCACCCCAACACACGAGTGTCCAACATCTCCTACCGTATAGCATCTCATAAGTAGGCATACCAATACTGGCATGATAAATGTTGTTATATGAGAACTCAACTAACGGTAAGTGGTCATCCCAACTTCCTCCAAAGTCAATGACACACGCTCGGAGCATATCTTCTAGCGTCTGAATGGTCCTTTCTGACTGACCATCTTTCTGGGGATGATAAGTCGTGCTAATATGTAACCTCGTCCCCATAGCATCATGGAATTTCTTCCAAAATTTAGATGTAGACCGGGTGTCACGATCAGACATAATAGACACCAGCACACCATGACAAGTTACGATCTCTTTAATGAACATATCCACAACCTCTCGGATGAATATGTCTCGCGAATCGGTAGGAAGTGAGCACTCTTCGTCAAACGATCAACTATCACCCATGTGGCATCATCCCTTGCGCGGTCCGCGCTAGCTTCATAATAAAGTCCATCGTGATGTGCTCCCACTTCCACCCTGGTATATCCAACGGTTGGATCTTCCCATACGGCTTCTGATGCTCTGTCTGTTGATACATATATGTACCTAGATCCTGATCTGAATGTAATATGTCTTACACTTATGTAACTCTGGGTACTTAATGAAATACAAATGTTTGTTGTGTTTATAATGTTTAATATTTCATTAATGAGTTGTGTAACACATATTGACTTAATAATATAGGTTTGTGATTGTTTGAAGTGTTATACATAATGTTATAGTATTGAATACACTCAAACTTGGTGAAGTGAAGTTCTCACGCGTCCGACTGGACCATGCGCCCCAACAGTGGTCATGTGTCCGAATGGCCATGCGACTGAGTGTCCATGGGCCTAAATAGTTCATACGCCTGAACAACTTCATGCATCTGACTCAGTCGCATGACTGAACACTCAGTTGTGCGAATGGATCAACCGCATGGCTCAATCGCACGAATGAACCATGCTAATGGTTCAGTCGCACGAATGAGCAACCCTAACCTATAAATACCACCTAATTCGTGGAAAAACAGAAGTATTGAATCCACTTCGACTCCAGACGTACCCTAGCCGTCCAGAAGTCTCTAAGTTCGAACTCCAAGTTCATAGAACGCTGTAGATCGATTCCTAATCGATTCTTGATGTTAGATTCAATACGTTATTGTTTCTACATGCGTTCTCACTGATTGGATCACCAATCAAATAGGATTCCGCACTATTTAGTTTGGTTTAACACGTTAATCAGTTGGTGTTTGGTCAATACCAGATCCTAACAAGTGGTATCAGAGCTGTAGGCTCTTGATTACGTGTTGATTCAATCATTTTGATACAAAATTGTGTTTTTGCATAAAAAACGCAATCCTTTTGTGTCTAACGGAGTCTTGGAAGTTTCCTGATCGAAAAGTGTAGTTTTTCTGGCATACAGCTACTAGGGTTTGATAAAATTCGAGTTTTTGCGGCCAAAACAAGTTTAACCTACGAATTATCAAACTTCAGCAGGTTCAGTCGCACGATTGGCTCAATCACACGACTGTGTTCATACGCATCCTTCAACCGCATGATTGAACTCATTCGTACTCTCATTCGTACGACTGAGATCTTAATTCGGACCGCTCAACCGCATTAGTTTATTCGGACGACTGACTCATCCACATTTTCTTAGTCGCACGATTAACTCATTCGCACTTGTTCAATCGCCCGAATAAGCCCAATCGCATACCTTCATTCGCATCCATCAGCAGCTTGTTAAATAGTAAAGTGAAGTGAAATGGAGGATCAGTTTTCAGCATACACAGCAAGTAGAGATACACGTATCAGAATCTACTGTTGTTGGAGAACGAAGTGGGGATTCACAATAAACCCCCAAAACTTATTACGTTAGACGACTACCCACAATGGAAGCAACATTTCGAAATCTACTTAAATGGAGTGGATACAAATTTGTGGGAGGCAATAGAGTCGGGGTACAGCATGCCTATTGGAGCTGACGGAGTAAAACTTACTCTAAGTGGCATGTCGGATGCACAGAAGGTAAAACACAACACTAAAAAGAAACTCTACGCCTTGCTTACTCAGTCTATTCCGAAGGATATTTTCCATCAGTATTCGGAGTATACTCAAGCTAAGAAACTTTGGGATGCGTTGGAGAAGAGGTATGACGGAAATGCCTCACTGAAGGCTATCAAGGCAAAAGCATTGAAGAAGGAGTTTGACAACTTTTCTTCAATGGGAAAAGAAGGCCTTGATGATGTGATCGATAGATTCTACCACTTGATGAGTGAGATGCACACTCATGGAGTGGTTACTTCGATGGAAGATAAGGTATCCAACTTTGCTGATGGATTACCAGAAAAATAGGGTTCATTTGTTTCAAATCTCAGACAGAATGGAATGCTCTTGAAGTTAGACATAAATGACTTCATTCTGAAACTGAGAGAAGAAGAGCTGAGAATGAAGTATCGAGCCCAAAGGCCAACTACGATCAGAATCCTGCACTCTACAATGCTACTCCTTCAGTCAAGACATCTGGAGCACCATTGCAAACCGCCTTCATCTCAAGCGCAGGAGTTCCAGCACAACCCTCAACTTCATGATCAGAAATGTCTGGGTCATCTAGCACCCCATATATAGTACCTGAAGCTAATGCAGCAAAGCTGAAAACCGACAACCTCGGGAATGTAACTGTAGAGGTGGCCAGAGAACATATGGACCTTTTAGCTACGGTGGTTCAATCCTACGATGGATTAATTGCTGGAAAGATAGGTAACTGCCACCTGGCAGATGAAGATTATGAGCAGGTGGAGGAAATAGAGTTGGAACGTATGGACATAATATGGGCTCTGGCAAGTGCTGTCCGACGAGCCAAAAAGTTTGTCAAAAAGACTAGACAGAACCTGGTTGCAACAAAAGACACAACCTTTGGGTTTGATAAGTCAAAGGTTACATGTTTCAACTGTGGTGAGAAGGGACACTTCAAGAGGGAGTGTACAAAACCAAGGAAGACAGGTAATGGAAATCCCTTCTCGTCATTTAACGGTCAAGACAAGTCCACAGCTAGTAATGCTGACTCGTCAAGTAAGGATCCAAAAGCCTTAACTGCTAACGAAGATGAAGGACAGGACTGGAGCTTTCGCTTCGTCTCACCAGGAGAGTCAAATATAGCTAGTGTGGAGGATATTGATGACGATTCGGCAAGTGAAGGAGATATAGCAGTAGAGCTCGCAATGTCAAATTCTGAAGATACTGCAAATGTGGTCAACTTCCTGCCTGAAGAAGAAAAATCTGCAAATTCATCATCATCTGAACCATCAGAACTAGAGACAACCGAGCCAACACTCATGGCTGATTCTTCTTCTATACTCCAGGTAAGTACTACTGACCAACTGTCCAATAATCATGCTTGCTTAGAATGTAATAAATTTAGAGAAGTTATAGACTCAAAATTTGCATGGCTATTAGATCATAATGATAGCTTAGTAAAGGATCTGGAACTGTGCACAGAAGCTAATAGAGTATTAAAACAAAACGAGCACAGTTACAAGGAAAAAATAGACCTATTAAATAAACAGCTTAGGGAAACTGAGGTAGTTGCCTTTAACCAAGCAAATGACATTAGGTACTATCTGAACACTCTTGAGGACACTAAGAAGCAAAAAGCAGTTTTAGAAGTAGAAGTCAACTCATTAAAATAAAAACTGCATAGTTGGACAAGCTCATCACACATTGTCCAACACTTAGTAAGAGAGAGAAATAATGGAGAGGGACTGGGATACAAAGTGGTTCCACCACCACCTGAGACCTTGAACACCAAAAGTAAACCAATTAACAATCATCCCATCAAGGATCATGTGGTGTCTACCCCTCTTATTAGCGAGATCCGGATTCCGTAAGTAAATCAAGTGAATCCGACCCTAAACAAAAGGAAGCCACTTCAAAGGCTGAAGGGTTTGAGAGAACACTAAAACATAGTTTAACCTTTTAAACTTTTCAGAAAACGCAGCGGATGTATAGGATTATAACAAGTTTATAATCTGAAATTTTCGTGTTCTAAGTGTGGTTTTAAGATGGAAAACAAAACCCAAATCAATAGGATCTTAAATATATGAATGGAACAAGCTATGAACCTACAAAACGTGCATAAAATCACAGCTTGAACAAGCTGTGATATCTACCTTTTCAGCAGCAAAATCGACCAAAGATGATAGGTTTAGATGCTTGAAATCGACCAAGAGCTCAATGTAGAGATCCTCAAGCTTTGTATACCCCAAGCCTTGATCATACACCACTCTTGCTAGGTAGAGTCACACCAAGAATCAACTTCAAAACACCAAACTTCCTGCTGGTTGTTCCGTGAACAAGAGAGAGAAGAGAGAGTTTTGAGAGTTATTTTGCATGTATAAATTGATGGAATGAATGAGTGTCTTCCTAGTTATTGTTGTGTGTATTCTCAAGACAAAATGGTCCAATGAGGTTCAAGGAGGGGGCGGCCAAAACAGCCTTTCAAAATGGTTTTTGCCTCCCTTTAAAACACCAACATAACTTAATAGAATTCACATTATGTCACACACATTAAAATGTCATTCTAGACTTATGTTAAATGTGACATATCCCTCTTAATTAACAAATTAATTAAGTTACACTCATATATTGTTATTGTTATTTAAAACCTTTTTAAATAACAAGAATAACAATAATTCATCAACAAATTATCCTTATAATTTGTTCCATCTCTCATGCAAGTTATTTAGAAAACCCATTTCCAAATTTGGTGTAAATATTTAATTGCATGATCATATCATCAATTTAATATTAATTGGTGTTTGCTAAGCTTGTTATTGGGTATAACCCGACTTGGATCATGACGTACTAACCACATCAATATTTTATGTGTCTTGGGCATATAGAATCCTACAATCTCCCACTTGCCCAAGATTCATAGAAGATTGATGCAAGCAGTAAATACCGCCTAACAACGGTTTACTACCCTTAATACGCATGACTTATGGCCATTCAATAACATCATCCATTTCAAGTACCCTACTTGAAATGATTTAGGTGAATTAATCATCTATCCTTTTGTTACAGATGTCATGTTAAATCCAGGGACACAGAATGATCATTCCTTGTTGATTTAACTTAATCAGGCCTTAGACATCTAACTCTCAACGAATAAGAGGAACAAATTCCATCTTGACTACATACGTTTCTCACAAACACTTCGTGTTATACCTGAACATATCCTTATGTACTGTCCACTATTTCAGGGCAGTGAAGAATAGGCTCAAGGTATAAAACTTGGTGAATATCAAAACCCAATATGTGTCTCAGGTCTGAGGATACCAAATGATATTCGCCTTTACTCAAATTTACTTATGATCAATCAATAAGATTCCATGTAGTAAAATTTGAGATGCGGGTTAGTCCAATATTTGTATCCCACAAATATCTATGAACCTTGGTAGCAACCCATTGCTCTATATTCATCCTTTTGAGTATCAACCAATCCAAGTTCATAATAGTCTTATCTTCAAACTTGTTCCCACAAGTGTGAACGACTACGGACATTTAGAGTAAACATTTTACTCATGGATTAAACATGCTAAATTGGAATATTATTTGAAACATTATAACCAAATAATTTTATTCAAATAATAGAAAGTTCCATATATCCAAATACAAAATTTACAGATCAAATCCACTCACTAGAATATCGAAGTCCCATGGCACAAGTATGACCTTCATGCTTTGCCTTTTCAAGGAGCTTCGTGAGGGGATCCGCAACGTTTTGATCCGTGTGAACTTTGCGAATACATATCTTTCCCTTTTCAACTTCATCTCGTATGTAGTTGAATCTCCGCTCAATGTGCCTAGTCTTTTGATGAGCACGGGGTTCCTTGATTTGTGCAATCGCACCCTCGTTATCACAAAAGATCTCTAGGGGGTCCTGAATGGAAGGGACTACCCCTAGATCGGCAATGAATTTCTTCAACCATGCAGCTTCTTGGGCTGCCAATGAGGCGGCGACGTATTCTGATTCTGTAGTTGACAGAGCCACCACATCCTGCTTGGAGCTCTTCCAAGAGACCGCTCCTCCATTCAGAATGAAAATGTATCCCGATTGTGACCGAGAATCTTCACGATCGGTTTGGAAACTCGCATCCGTGTAACCTTTTACAACGAGTTCCTCGTCACCAGATCCATAGATTAGGAACATATCCCTTGTCCTCCTTAGGTACTTAAGTATGTTCTTAACAGCCATCCAATGACTGTTTCCAGGATTCTGCTGGTAGCGGCTTGTCATGCTTAAGGCGCATGACACATCCGGTCGAGTGCATATTATTGCATACATGATGGATCCAATAGCAGATGCGTATGGGATTGCCTTCATTTTATCTTGCTCATCCTTTGAGCTTGGACATTGGTCGTACTCAACATCGTTCCTCTTTGAATAGGTACGGTACCTTTCTTAGAGTTTTCCATCTTGAACCTTTTCAAGATTTTATCAATGTATGCACTTTGATTCAAACCAATCAACCGCCTTGATCTATCCCTATAGATATTTATTCCAGAATATAGGCGGCTTCACCAAGATCCTTAATGGAAAAACAACTTCCAAGCCAGGTTTTTACACTTTCCAAGGTTGGAATGTCATTTCCAAATAGTAGTATGTCATCAACATACAATACTAGGAAGGTTATTATGCTCCCACTAGCCTTCTTATACACACAAGCTTCATCAGCGTTTTTGATGAAGCCAAATTTCTTGACCTCCTCATCAAAACGATGATTCCAGCTTCTCGATGCTTGTTTCAATCCATAGATTGATTTCTTTAACTTGCATACTTTGTTAGGATGTTTTGGATCAACAAAACCTTCAGGCTGAACCATATAGACATCTTCCTCAAGATATCCATTTAGGAAAGCGGTTTTGACATCCATTTGCCAAATCTCATAATCATAATGAGCAGCTATGGCAAACAATATCCTTATAGACTTTAGCATCGCAACAGGTGAGAAGGTTTCATCATAATCAACCCCTTGAGTTTGAGTGAAACCCTTTGCTACAAGTCTAGCTTTATAAGTATCCAAGTTTCCATGCATATCGGTTTTCTTCTTGAAAACCCACTTACTTCCAACTACTTTGGAATTAAGAGGTGGTACAACAAGTTCCCAAACTTGGTTGTCATACATGGATTGCATCTCAACGTTCATGGCTTCTAGCCATTTGTCACAATCCGCATTGGACATTGCATTATGGTATGTGGTTGGTTCATCAGAATCTACCACATAGCATCCATCCATGAAAAAT
Organism: Flaveria trinervia; assembly: GCA_025506515.1. Classification (NCBI taxonomy): domain Eukaryota; kingdom Viridiplantae; phylum Streptophyta; class Magnoliopsida; order Asterales; family Asteraceae; genus Flaveria; species Flaveria trinervia. Next base: position 100,993,358 of record CM046444.1, read on the forward strand.
CCATATCTTTCAGTTGGATTACTAGTTCTACCACTTCTGCGAACGTGTTGTGTGTATTGATCAACCCCTTGATCTTCCTCAACATCCTCATGTTGAGTGCTAGTTTCAACCAAACGTGTATCGGGTTGTGGTTCTTGATCCTCTTCAAGATCCACTGTTCTACTGCTAGCTCCTTCCATAAGGAACTTTGCTTCTAAGAACTCACCCTTTCTGGCAACGAACACCTTTTGTTCCAGTGGATCGTAGAAATAATATCCCATAGAATCTCTAGGATATCCAACAAAGATACACTTGGTGGATCGGACTTCCAATTTGTTTGGGGTGGGAGTCTTAACATAAGCCTCACATCCCCAAACCCTTAGGTATGATAGGGATGGAACTCTTCCATGCCATATCTCAAAAGGTGTCCTTTCCACCCTTTTGGTTGGGGCCATATTTAGAATACGGGCCGCGGAGAGCAAAACGAAACCCCAAAATGATAGAGGCAATGTGCTTCTAGCCATCATAGATCGGACCATATCTAATAAGGTTCGATTCCTCCATTCAGACACACCATTATGTTGTGGTGTTCCAGGTGGAGTGAGTTGTGAGACAATCCCACAACTCCTAAGATGATCTTGAAAAACATCACTTAGGTATTCACCTCCTCTATCGGTACGGAGAATTTTAATTGACTTATTGAGTTGATTTTCTACTTCATTCTTGAAGATTTTGAACATTTCAGAAGCTTCATCTTTGTGCCTTAATAAGTACACATATCCATAGCGACTATAGTCGTCGGTAAAGGTAATGAAGTATCTTTCACCATTTCTAGTCATTGGCTTAAAAGGACCATACATCCGAATGTATGATTCCTAATAAATCTTTTGCCCTTTCGGTAGTTCCACTAAAGGGTGCCTTAGTCATCTTACCTTGTAAACAAGATTCACAAACATCAAATGAATCACATTCATTTGTTTTTAAAAGACCATTCTTTTGAAGTGTTTGTAAACGCTTCTTGTTTATATGACCAAGACGACAATGCCAAAGATAGGTATCACTCAAGTCCAACTTGAGTTTCTTGGTGTTAGTTTGGTACAATGAACTATTTAAAGTATTTTCATGAACCAATTCATAAATACCATTAATTGGAATAGCTTTAAAATAGAACATACCATTTAAAGAAACATGAATATCATTTTCAATAAAGGATAATACATAATCATAATGTCTTAGTTGGGATACAGAAATAATGTTCCTAGTCAAACTAGGAGCATACAAAACATTCTTCAAAATAACTTCCAAACTACTTGGAAGTTTTAGGATGTAGTCCCCACGAGCTTCAACTAAGACTTTAGTTCCATTGCCCATGAAGAGGCTAACATCCCCTTTCTTGAAGTCCCTACTTCTTGTGAACCCCTGCAATCAAATTGCAAATATGAGTTCCACATCCGGTATCCAATACCCATGTGTTTGAAGATGTAACATTAAGATCAATATGTATCATGTATATTGTACCTGAGGTCTGCCCGGCATCCCTCTTTGCTTTCAACTCTTGGAGATGGACAGGACAATTCCTTGCCCAATGTCCTATCTCCCCACACTTGAAGCATGGGTCATTTGTAGCAACCTTTTGCTTCTTCTCTTGTGGTTTGGGTGGTACCCTTACCACCCCTTTCCCCTTTCCCCACGCAGGTCCCTTACCCTTGGCAACCTTTGCCTTGGGTGCGGATGATGCCTTTTGTTGTTCCCACCTTCATAGATGGTGAGAACGGGTAAAACCCTTTTACCCATGGCCGCCTCGGCCGTTTTGAGCATTGAGTGAAGTTCACCAATGCTTTTGTCCCATGCATTCATGTTGTAGTTCAACACGAATGTCTCGAACTTCTTGGTTAGGCCATTTAGGATCAAATCCGTGGCCAACTCTTTTGAGACGGGGCAGTTTAGCCTCTCGAGGCGGTCAATATGACTTTTCATCTTAAGTACATAAGATGAAACAGATTGGTTGTCGTCCATACGACATGCATGGAGCGCTCGAACCGTTTCGAACCGCTCAACCCTTGCTTGCTGTTGGAACGTTTCCTTCAGCTGGGTTATCATGTCGTAAGCTCCGTGATGTTCATACTCCTTTTGGAGATCCGGAGTCATGCTCGCTAGCATGAGACAAGACACTTGGACGGAGTCCTCAGTGTATTTCAGCCAATCATTAAAGGCCTCCTCATCATCCTCGTTAGGTTGATCGGGGATAGGGTCGTCTAAAACATATGATCTTCTCTCTTGCTTGAGAACAATTCTCAAGTTTCGATACCAATCAATAAAGTTGTTATGATTTAGACGTTCCTTTTGGAGGATCGCTCGTAGTGATTGGTTTGACGCGGACGAGTTATCGTGATTTTCATTATTGGTGGCCATCTACAAAATTTAACAAAGATCAATTTTAGTATTTTCGATATTGCTAATTTTAATATTTAATGCCTTTTAAGGACAATTTTATATTAAAATCTAGAACCCAACATTACATTTAAATTGTGGTTAGGTGACCTTTATCCCACTATTTAAATTAATAAGGTGGTCAACGATTGACGATTGCAACCATTTGCAACTTCTAGAGGTATGGGATCGACTTTTAAACATCATATGCAGAGTCGGCATGTTAATCCCATCAACACCTATTTGGAAACCATATTTTAGGTGATCCATTCAACATGGTTTGCAAATCAAGTTACCCTACTTGCACACACATGTGAGTTTACCAACATAGGTGGTTAGGTGACCTTTATCCCACCAATGTGGTATTCCCACCTTAAGTCACAAGTTCCCTAAAATGGTTAGGTGACCTTTATCCCATTTAGAGTTTCCAAATGACTTAAGTGTTGTGCAAAAGGATGGTGTTAAACTTGTTTGTTAAATGTTTAGAGGTTTCATAATTCTAGTTTAGAAAACTCTATGTACTTGTATTTGCATGCTTTCAAATACAAGGTACCCTATAGTTCTTTGATTAAAACCTATTTTAATCTTTAAAATCATTAATCATTTTAATAATCTTTTATTAACCTTTAATAATCATCAATTTTCAGCTTGTTAAGTTTGTTAATGAGTTTGTTTTGAATATCCAAATATCAACCAAACAATCAAGACAACAAACAATCAACCAAGCATAAACATTAACAATCATATGTGCATAACCATAGCCCTTATGTTGACAACACTTGTTTGCCATCACAAGTGTTGTCTTTGGTCTTTCTAAGGGTCAAACATATCATAAAGGTTCCAAGAACCTCCCACTAGAAACCGCATCCAAATGCTCCATGTTTCTTGTGTCTTTGTGTCCATCTTTGGGTCTTGATCTTGTACATCTTCCTTTTACAAAATTGTATCCTAATACATTTTTCTAGTAAAGGAAATGAACCTAATCTATTATTACATAACCAAATGAATGAATAATTACAACCCAAATGAATAAACACAAATATTACAACCAAATTGAATGAATAAAACAACCACTTGAATCATCCAAACAACACAAGGCCACAAGCTAGGTTATGCACTTTAACAACCAATGATCAAATCATCAAAATATATCATTAATCCCCACTTAAAACCTTCAAATTTCAGCCAACATAAACTGAAATTTTGGTTTTAAATATTGTCCAAACAATCAACATATCTTTCAAGGTTTAATCACAAGCATGTGTGATGTAACCTTGAAAGTTGGGGATTTCAATAAGACATAATATTTCAGCCCAAAACCAGCCTATAACATGTCTAATATCATCTTTTAAAACCAATTTCAAAAGATGAATTAAGCAAGCCATCCATATAACCGGCTCTTGATGCCATTGAAGGGTTTGAGAGAACACTAAAACATAGTTTAACCTTTTAAACTTTTCAGAAAACGCAGCGGATGTATAGGATTATAACAAGTTTATAATCTGAAATTTTCGTGTTCTAAGTGTGGTTTTAAGATGGAAAACAAAACCCAAATCAATAGGATCTTAAATATATGAATGGAACAAGCTATGAACCTACAAAACGTGCATAAAATCACAGCTTGAACAAGCTGTGATATCTACCTTTTCAGCAGCAAAATCGACCAAAGATGATAGGTTTAGATGCTTGAAATCGACCAAGAGCTCAATGTAGAGATCCTCAAGCTTTGTATACCCCAAGCCTTGATCATACACCACTCTTGCTAGGTAGAGTCACACAAGAATCAACTTCAAAACACCAAACTTCCTGCTGGTTGTTCCGTGAACAAGAGAGAGAGAAGAGAGAGTTTTGAGAGTATTTTGCATGTATAAATTGATGGAATGAATGAGTGTCTTCCTAGTTATTGTTGTGTGTATTCTCAAGACAAAATGGTCCAATGAGGTTCAAGGAGGGGGCGGCCAAAACAGCCTTTCAAAATGGTTTTTGCCTCCCTTTAAAACACCAACATAACTTAATAGAATTCACATTATGTCACACACATTAAAATGTCATTCTAGACTTATGTTAAATGTGACATATCCCTCTTAATTAACAAATTAATTAAGTTACACTCATATATTGTTATTGTTATTTAAAACCTTTTTAAATAACAAGAATAACAATAATTCATCAACAAATTATCCTTATAATTTGTTCCATCTCTCATGCAAGTTATTTAGAAAACCCATTTCCAAATTTGGTGTAAATATTTAATTGCATGATCATATCATCAATTTAATATTAATTGGTGTTTGCTAAGCTTGTTATTGGGTATAACCCGACTTGGATCATGACGTACTAACCACATCAATATTTTATGTGTCTTGGGCATATAGAATCCTACAAAGGCTGCCTTGTGTTAACCTGGAAAAAGAATTTGAAAGGGTTAGTTTAAAGTCTAGGTCAAACAAAGTCAAACAAGAACCTAAAAAGGCTATAAAATCTACTCAATCAAGTGCATCATGTCACAGTCCAGGGAAACAAGAGATTAAAGATGTAAAACCAGGTAAAACAATTAATTTTATAAAACTAACTCAGACATCTAACAAAGTAGTGCCTCAGTCCAAACACACTAAGATTGACCGTGTGACAAGTATATCTCCACCAAAGCAAATAACCGTAAGTTGAAAGCAGATCCTACTATAATTATGGAGAGTATGGTCACATAGCGTCTCACTGTCCTTATTACCAGACACCGAGAAGAAAGTTGAACTTTCTACGACTACACCAAGATCTTTTAAGAGGAACTCAGTGACACCTCCTAAAAGAGATTGTGAACCCAAAGTTCAATCCATCAGCCAGTCGTCTGTTTATCACAAACAGGCCTTACACAAATCTGGATTATGGAAAGAAAAAACCTCCTCAATGCCTAAAATAAGAATGCATAGAATTCTGATCAATCCATAACCTCAAAGGGTCAGTGGGTTGAGTTCGTGATATGTGATACTTAGGGAAACCCAAGCCGGTTAAGGCTTGGTTCCTAACATGAACTAATGTTTTCATTGACTGTGTAGGGTGTTCGCTACAGTTCTAAGACTAACACGTGGATTGTTGATAGCAGAGCATCCAGGCACGTGACAGGGAACAGAGCTCTCTTATCAAATGTCAGACAAATTAAAGGAGGGCATGTTTCATTTCCTGGAAACAAAGGCGGGTACATCACAACCCAAGGAGAAGTGAGAATGAGAAAGTTAATTTAATAAGGTAAACTATGTCCAACAATTACAAAATAACTTATTTTCTGTTTCTTAAATCTGTGATAAAGGATTCAAGGTATTTTTGACAACAAGAAGGGTTACGTTCTAAAGAAGGACTACGTGATTCCGGAGGATCAGATCCTAATGTCAGCGTCTAGATATAATGATCTTTATGTTTTGGATCTCTCAAAGGCATCCACAATGGAGAGTGAAGTCCAATGTTTCTTGTCCAAAGCTACTAAGAAGGAATCCATCTCCTGGCATAGGAGAATGGGACACATAAATCCGAGGAAAATGATCACTTGATCCAAAATGATCTTGTGAGAGGAGTAAATGTCAAAAACTTTCAACTCCCGGATTTTTATGTTGCGTGCAAAAAGGGCAAACAGACGAAGAAATCTCATAAGGAAAAGAAAGTTCATTCTATAGAACTTCCACTTGAGCTTCTTCACATGGATCTATTTGGTCCAGTCAGTACAAGAAGCATCGCAGGCGACTTGTATTACTATGTAGTTACTGATGACTACTCAAGGTTCTCTTGAGTAATGTTTCTAAAATCCAAATCAGAAACATTTGAATCCTTCAAGGAATTGGTAACTACACTGGAATCCCTATACAAGCTGAAGGTAAGACAGGTGCGCTTAGACAACGAAACCGAGTTCAAGAATCAGAGGATGGAGGACTATTGCAAGGAAAAGGAACTGTGCATCAATTTACCTCGGCTTATACCCCTCAGATAAACGGCGTTGCTGAACGAAAGAACCGCAGCTTGATAGAGACAGCACGGACAATGCTTGCAGACTCGAAACTGCCTATACAATTTTGGAATGAAGCAGTGGCTAACGCATGTTATACTCTTAATCGAGTTCTGATAGTAAAACGCCATGGAAAAACGTGCTACGAGTTATTACAGCGACGTAAACCTAACTTGGAATATCTCGAGCCGTTTGGCGCTCCGTGCACAAGAGGGAAAATTCAGTGAGAAGGTTGATGAAGGGATCTTCTTAGGATACAACATACCGAACAAGAGAGTTTACAACAACTCAACGGGTCAAGTAGAGATGCGGTGTAATGTTGATGTTCAAAGATATATCACAACGCCTGCTGGAAAAGGGCCTGCTTACTTCTTCGACTATGATGGTTTCCTCAAGTCCTTCAACATATCTCTTTCTTCATCAGAATACAAGCTGGCAAACAAGATGGTGTATGATGTCTTGAACACACCGTCTAAAGATTCAACAAGTCTGATCCTACCAACTCAGGGGAGCAGTTTATAAGAGTGACTCCTCCTCTAATTAAAATGAAGAAATGAAGAAAATGATCAAATCAACCAGGATGTATAGGTTTCACTACCACAAGTTCACAAGCATCGGCTAGTGATGCTTCTGAACCATCAGAACCTCAGACTCCTATCTCTTCAGATCCAGAACCAAATGGGCATAATCTTGACTCTGAGGTGGTTGTTTCGGCAACTCCTGGCTCACATCTAAATGTCTATCATCCTTTGGATAATATTATAGGAGATGTGAGATCAGGGGTTCAGACTAGAAATCAGCTGTACTCTGCTGATTATGCCTCTGTGATGGAAAAATGATACCTTCACGACATACATACCGCTGCTTTGTGTCTCAGTTTGAGCCAAAGTATGTTAGTGAAGCACTAAATGATGAGGCTTGGGTTAGTGCCATGCAGGAAGAACTTCTTCAGTTTAAGAAGTTAGGTGTATGGACACTAGTGGATAGACCTAAAGGTGCTAAAGTCATTGGTACCAAATGGGTTTTGAAATGTAAGAAAGATGATCAGGGAGTGATTATCAGAAACACGGCTCGGCTTGTTGTTCAGGTTTTTGACAAGTTGAAGGTATCAACTACAATGAAGTATTTGCACCAGTGGCAAGGATGGAAGCTATCCGCATCTTCCTTGCCTATGCATCTTATATGCAAATCAAAGTATATCAGCTAGATGTTAAGAGTGCATTCCTTCACGAGAATCAGAGAAACGGTGTATGTCAGTCAACCCAGGGATTTGAATCCATATCATCGGGATAGAGTTTACAAACTCGACAAGGCTTTATACGGACTTCATCAAGCTCCACGGGCTTGGTATGAGAAACTCTCGACTCATCTTGTGAAACACGGATTTCGTAGGGGAGTCATTGACTGCACACTATTTATCAAAGAAAAGATGGAGACTTACTGCTAGTACAGATCTATGTAAATGACATAATCTTCGGTTCAAAGATGAAGAATTATGCAAAGAATTGAAGTAGTAATGAAGACTGAGTTTGAGATGAGTGCCATGGTGGAGATGAAGTTCTTTCTCGGGTTACAGTAGATCAGACACCAAATGGAATCTTCTTACATCAGACCAAGTATGTAGGAGATATTCTCAGTCGGTTTGACATGGAGAATGCTTCCATAGCTAGCACTCCACTGGCTACAAACCATGATGTAGCACCCGATGAGAACATGATCTGTAGATGCCACTATGTACCACAGATGATTGGATCTCTCATGTATCTCACTGCCCCCAGACCAGATATCATGTATGTGACATGTTTATGCTCGCGATATCAGGCAAAACATAAGGTGAATCATCTAATTGGGGTCAAAAGATATTCGTTATCTGAAGGGCACACCACACTTGGATTTTAGTACCCTCATAATGACTTTGAACTTACATCGTATAGTGACTCGATTACGGCGGCTACAAGATGAACTACAAGTCACATCAGCAGGGTGTCAGTTCTTTGGGATAAGTGGTACCTGGCAATGTAAGAAGCAGACATCGGTTGCCCTTGCCAACCTGTGAAGCGAATACATTGCTGCTGCACCAACTGCTGTTCCCAAATCTATGGATTCAACAGAAAATGTGGATTACGGTTTACATTTCACTTCTACTCCTATATTTTGTGGATAACTCTGGCTGCGATTGCAGTCACTCAGAACTCGGTCCAACATCCTAGACCAAACACATTCGAATCAAATTCACTTCATACGTGACTGTTTTGAAAAGAACTAATTATGTGATAAAAAGAAACACTGATTTTCACGCACTGACCTATCTGCAAAGGCTTTTGATAAACCCATGTTGTTCTATTCTGTTCAGAGGTCATTGTGTTAAAAAGACGAGTAGGTCATTCCTGACGATGCCCAGTGAGATTTCCGATGCTTCGCGTCTAGTGTCTTTTAAAATTTCTTACATTATATTGTTTTTTTAGTTTAATTCTCTTTGTTTGTTTAATGTTAGTTCGTTATTACACTTATGTCTGGTCTTGCTCATTAAAATTCTAAAACGCAACCTTAGAGGTTTTAGTATTTTTAGGGGGAGAATAGTGCAGGATCGTTCAAGGGCTTGAACACAATTACAACACAACAACACAATGAGGAGATTAACTAAACTTAATCAAACAGTGAACTAGGTAACCAAAGGTGATGCAGAGAACACAAGTAAAGCAAGAGACAGAACAAGAGAGTATAGTTTTCAAGGTAGCAGTATATTGCTTTCTCAAGTTCTTTTACAAGTGTTACAAAGCATATAGAAAGATACAAGAACTTGGAATACTTATACTACAACCTACAGCCGGCTATACTATGAAAGCCAGCTGGATACAATTGACTAGACACTAACAAAATCAATTGTAGGATCAAAAGGCATATCTGCCTTTTGACCTTGTGACTATGACATGCCATAGCTCACATCCTTATACATTACAAAAAGGATAAAGTACATAAAGTGGAAAGTTTCAGACTCAAGACCTCAATGTACAGTTACCAAAAGCATGGACCTTTTCACCAACTCTTGTAAGTTGGTGACTTATCAGACGCAGCGGAAAAGGTGCTTTATGGAACAGTACATCAGATAAAGCATGTGTACTAAAAGTCTTCGGAAGAAATCTGTCTTCATAGGTTGAAGCTTCGGAAGACTTTGTCTCTTCAAGCTTCGGAAGACTTCATGTTAGGCTTCGGAAGATATTGGTCTTGGCTTCGGAAGATATTACACTTAGAGTATTTTCTAATGCTTTGTGTAATTCTTCCGAAGCATTCTTCACTTCAGTACTTAGTGCATGTTGCTGAAACACTTAGGCAGTTTTGGGTTGCATCAGACTTCAGGAATCCTTACAAACTCCCCCTAGGCTGATGCTACAAAACACTTAGAAGATCTTTAAATGTTTGTAGTCTTCAGAATAATCAAGACCATCCCTTTCTTCATTTGATGGTCAGGATCATCAAGACTCTCATAGTATCTTCTCATTTCAAAGAGATCATGCAGAGGTAAGTTGATTATGTCTTGCCATGAGTAGACATTTTCAACACCTTGATCTCTGATAACATTCCATCTTTCTGGATTGGTAGAGTAAGTCCAGGATAAGATGGGTGTCTCGGTTGCTAGAGGAGCCACTTGCATAGGAGTTGATTGGGCTGCCTCATCATGCACTTCCTCAGGTTGATCTGATTCAGCCTGGGGTGTAGAGGTAGATGACTTTGGCTTCTTCTTTTTAGTCTTTGGTTTAGAGGCCATTTTCTTCTTCCTCTTTAATGTCTTTAACTGAGAAGACTGGTCTGCAGCACACCATGTTGATCATCAGTGTCTTTCTCAGTTGGGTGTTCCTCCCTCACAGGTTCAGAAGGAGAGGGAGTTTGACCCTGTCTTGGATCAGAAGATGAAGTTTGCTGAGGCTCAGCTGGAGGTTCTGGTTCAGGTGTCTCTGGTTGTTCAAACTTGACCTCCACTTCAGGTGGGACTTGACTTGGAAGAGAGTGCAAGTCAATGAGTTCACCACTTTTAATCTTCTGCTTGATTACCCTTATATGCTCATCCATTGTAGATAGAGACATGGGACCAAGTCTCCTTCCGGAGAATCCATATGACTTCAAGAAGCTCATCATTCTTTGTCTGTCAGCAGACTTCTTTGCATTCTTTTGAATGATGGTTCTTGACTTTGCAGCTTCTTCCCTTAGCTTCCTTTTGGTTGTTTTTCTTTCTTTGACTAACTCAAGCTCAAGTTGCTTTAAGTACTCGAACTCAATGAAGTCATAGGACAGGGGAAGAAGTGTATTTGCCTGATAGAAGCCTGTGGCACTCAGGTAGTTTATCATTTTGATTCTATCCTCTTCTTTATCTACCTGAGGTTCTTGTGGAGCCACATCTTCCTGTGCAGGACTTTCTTGAACTGGAGAGAGAGTGGGAGTATGCTTGTGAAGTCTTTTCTGTCTCCTCTCCTCTTTGAATTGGAGAAGTAACCTTGCATCCTCTTTCTCCTTAATCTCTCTTGACACTTCCATGTCAGCCAGTTCATTCAACTCTTCTAAGGGGAGGGAGATGATTTCATCAACATCATAGTTCCTGGTCTGTAAATAATTAATCCTGACTGCCCTTTGTTCATCATTTTGAGTATTTGGTCTGGGGGCAGCCCTGATTGCAGCTTGCATGAATTTTGATGACCCAGAAGAACTTTCTCCCCTTAGCCTCCTTTTCCTCTCTCTCTCTTCCTCCTCAATTTCCTCAGGAGTCATTATCCTTTTCCCTTTGTCACCAACAGACCTTTGTGACTCAGGGTGGATTGAGGCTTGGCCTTCATTGCTTGGTGTAGCTTCCATGCTCTGGCCAGAGAGAGGCTGAGAAACACCTTCACCAGCAGGTGTCTCAGATGGAGTTTGGACCTCTGCAGCAGTTGTTGATGGTGAGACAAGGGTCTCAGGTTCTGCCACTGGGCCTTCAGCCAAGGTTTCCCCTATGAAACTAATCTTAGGGTCCACCTCAACATCCAGTTGACCGATGACATTGCCTGATTGCCTAAGTCTCCTTCTTAGAGAGAACTCTGCAAGGATCCTGTCTTGGATTCTTTGAGCCAGCCTGTCAGCTTGTCTAGATTTGCTTGGATTGACAAGTGGCATGTTGACTAAATCCAGTCCTTCATAGAAGCTCAGGCTTTGGAACTGAAAGACTTCTTGTTGACCTTGAACTCTGTGAAGTATGAGGGCTCTTCTGTCATCATCATACCTCCATCTGATGATGTAGTTGCCAGTTCCATGTGGTGGAGATGAGACAGCCCTTGGTATACCTTCCTCAAAGAGACTCCTGATGAGAGAGTCTATAGAGTCCACATTAATGTGAACTTGAGGAAGTTGCTGAGAATGCACAACAGCAAGTGAGGATGGTGAGTCCTCTATGTCCATTCTCTTTGAAGAACTCCCAGGTTCTGTGGTTGTGATAACTTCTCCCCCTTTTTGGTAGCATCACCCACTTGCATAGGTGAGCTGGAGGATAAATCATCACTTCCACAGGTTCTTGTGTTCCTGGTTGAGCTCTCCTTAAAGGTCTCCCAGCTAGTTTTTCCTGCAGATATGAAATCTGGAGTTGCTGATCATTGACCCTGTTTTGCAGGGTAGTCACCTGAGATTCCAAGTGACTAACCTTAGAGACTAGATAGGTGCATGTTTGTGACAATTGTTGTACCTTTAGTCTCAAATTCCCCTCATCTTCATCAGAAGAATCACTGGGGGATGAGAGGATTGGACCAAAGTCCCTTCTCTCACCACCAGCTTGAGTTTCTTGGCTGCTGGTTTTCCTCTGCTCACTGGCAACCTCAGTTAAGATGCCAATGGGCTGAGTTGCCATGGTTGAGGTCTTAATGATGTAATCACTTTCAAAAGTGAGAGCCTCTTCCATATGGACATCCTGAACAGGTTCAGATGTGTCCACCTCAGTAATAGGTGACTGATGAGGGATAGACTGAGGAGAGTCAGAGGTACTCATCTCTCTTTGAGTAGGGGAGGAGAAGAGAGACTCATGGTACTCACTGAATCCTAAGTCTTCATCAGTGTAAAAGGATAGGTTGGGAATTGGTTGGTTTAGATCCAAAGGCTGGGGATGGTAGCTATCCCCTGAAGGTTGTTCACTTGAGTGTTGAGACTCAGAGTGAAGGCTTACAGTTGTTGGGCTAATGAGCTCATCAGGTTGAGCTTGAGGAACCTCAGCCCTGATAGGTAAAGTAATGGGAGTGGTTTGCTCCTCAGGAGAAGTGGGAGCTCTGGAGTCCACTTCTTCCTGTAAGGTTGAGTATTTGGGGGCCTGCACAGACTCAATAGCCTGAGCAGGGGTTCGTTGGGATTTTCTTTTGTAGGTGATGAATATTGGAGGTTGTGAAGAGGGTAGGAGAGCAGTAGGTGTGGGTTCAACACTAGCTTGGACTGCTATGTTGTCACCTTGAGCAATGAGCTCTAACATTTTTGGGACTAGGGCTGTTTCTACCCCTGAGAAGCCTACAGTTGGCTTCTTCATAATTTTAAAGATGCCGGGCTTCATCTGTCCCAGTTTAAGAATATTGCCTGTTTCCCTCAACTGTGAGCCCAGTTCACAGTTAAGAATGTGTTGAACATATCTAGGAAACATGTAATATTCTAAGGAGTCTAAGTTTGCAAGTAAATTAGTATAAACAAATTGTGAATACCTGAACTTGACCCCCTGAACCATCCCATGAACTATAAAGGAGAGATCCTCAGGAATCTGGTCCCATCCACCATGCTTGTTTGATAAGCTGTGGATAACCACATGGAGCAGGTATTTCCACTGGGATGAGACCTTCCCTTTCCTGAAGGTCTTTACAGAGAAATCTCCTTCATAGCCCATCTGCTCGAAGGAATGATTAACCGCTTCTTTTGGAAAGAACACTTCACCTGCTTCATCATCCAGCTGAAGATGTCGGTTGATGATGGCCGGAGTGATGAAAATTGTTCTCCCCTGCACTGTGGCAGACAGTGCCTTCTCCCCATCCATAATGACCTCTTGGCAGGTCTTCCAGAATTCAAGCAAATGATCCTCATATAGAGGAGGATCAATGGTTAGGGAGGTGAAGTAGTGAGACAAAGACAAAAACGGCAAACCTCTGAGAAATGAGGATCTTTGTCAGAGCATAACAGAGCAACCTGATTGTGTTGTCTGTGTAGCTGCATGGCAAAGTGAGGATCATTTCTGTGTGTAAGGTCAGCCATTGTGAGGTAGCTCAGAGATGAAGAGAAAAGAATGGGAAGGAAATTTCAGAGAGAAAGCTTTGGGTTTTAGGTATGGAAGAAAAGCAGATGATAGAAGAGGGGGAAACCGTTGGGTTTATATGAGAGAGAAGGATTTCAGATAAAGTTTAATGAAAGAGGATAAACTTTGAAATCCGTATGTCGGTCCCACCTCTGAAAAAGTAGTTTACCTTTTTGCTCAAAAAGTAGTTTTCTTGGAATTCGAAAAGCTTCCGAAAGTAATTTGTCTTCGGAAGTTTGATTGAAAAAGCTTCCGAAGCTAAAGTGACTTCGGAAGAATTTTCCTGAGAGTCTTAAAGATTTATGCTTCGGAAGAGAAATAAACTTTGGATGCTTTGTATAAGAATGAACAAAGCTTCCGAAAGTAATTTTTGCTTCGGAAGGAAAAAGTCCTTAAAAATGAATAAGTGTCTAAGTTGAGAATTTTAAGCTTCGGAAGATAATTTTGACTTCTTCCGAAGGTAAAATTCTTAGACAGTCATTTATTTTGAAGACATATTTTTCTTCCGAAGGTAAAATGTTATCTTCCGAAGTATCAGAAAATTTTCAAGAATCTAAGGAAAGTCTTCAAAAAGAGTTTTTCATTCAAAGAAAACATGAGCTTATGAAAGTGATGAACTAGACAACTTAGGACACACATATTTTTAGAAGAAATAATTAGAATTAGTTTTAGAAAAAATCTACTCAAAGTTAATCATCCCAATAGCTGATATCAGATACTTAAATCTCTGTTCATCAAAAGCTTTTGTGAACAGATCAGCATATTGTTCATCTGTGTGAACTTTGACTAGTTTAATTAACCCCTTTTCATAGTTATCTCTTATTAAATGATACCTGATGTTGATGTGTTTGGTCCTTGAGTGCTGCACAGGGTTCTCAGTGATAGAGATAGCACTGTTGTTGTCTATGTGGATAGGAGTCTCTTTGAAGTTAAATCCGTAGTCTAGCATCTGATTTTGAATCCAAAGCACTTGAGCACAGCAGCTTGCAGCAGCAATGTATTCAGCCTCAGCAGTTGATGCAGACACACAGGTTTGTTTCTTGCATTGCCATGAGACAACCCTTCCACCAAGAATTGACATCCCCCAGATGTAGACTTTGCAGTCATGTTGCAACCACCATAATCACTGTCTGTATAGGCATACAGATTGAAATTAGAATTCTTTGGATACCATAAACCAAGTGTTGAAGCACCTTTGAGGTATCTTAAAATCCTTTTCACAGTGATTAAGTGAGACATCTTAGGATTAGCTTGATATCTTGCACAAATACATGTAGCAAACATGATATCAGGCCTGCTAGCTGTAAGATACATAAGAGACCCAATCATAGCCCTGTATAAGTGCTCATCTACACACTCCCCCTCAAGATCTGGACCAAGGGAGTGGTTTCTGGCTATGGGTGTCTTAGCAGTCTTACAATCAGTCATGTTGAACCTCTTGAGTATATCTTGAATATACTTTGACTGACTTATGAAAATGCCATCTTCAACCTGCTTCACTTGAATTCCCAGAAAGAAATTAAGTTCTCCCATTGAACTCATTTCAAATCTATCTTTCATCAGCTTTTCAAAGTCTTTGCAGAGCCTTGAATTGGTTGAGCCAAAGATGATGTCATCCACATATACTTGAACTAGCAGAATGTCGTTTCCTTGTCCTTTGATGAAGAGAGTTCCATCTATAGTACCTCTCCTGTAACCATGTTTACAGAGATACTCAGACAGTGTCTCATACCACTTCCTGGGTGCCTGATGCAGCCCATAGAGAGCTTTGTCAAGCTTGCAGACATAATCAGGATGATCAGGATCTACAAAACCAGGTGGTTGTTTGACATAAACCTCCTCATCAATCACTCCATATAGAAAGCACACTTTACATCAAGTTGGTAGACCTTGAAGTTCTTGGATGCAGCAAATGCCAGGAATATCCTAACAGCTTCTAGTCTAGCTACAGGAGCAAAGACATCAGTGTAGTCAATCCCTTCTTCTTGTGTGTATCCTTGAACAACTAGTCTAGCCTTGTTCTTGATGATGATTCCTCTATCATCCTTTTTATTCCTAAAAACCCATTTGGTTCCAATGGTAGTCTTCCCATGAGGAAGAGGACAAAGGTTCCAAACTTTCTGTCTTTTGAATTGAAGCAGCTCTTGTTGCATAGCTTCAACCCAACTTCCATCCTTTAGAGCCTCCTCAACTTTCTTTGGCTCTAACTGGGATAGAAAACAAGAGTGAAGACAAACATTTGCTTCATGGGTTTGCCCTCTTGTCTTTACCCCGGAGATAACATCTCCAATGATGTTTGTAGTAGGATGACTTGTGGATCCTTAGCTGAGGGATCACAGCAAGTTGCTGAGATAGATCCAAATTTGAGAAATTTAGATCTGGTCTTGAAGATTGATCCTCCACATTATCACACTTATCAAGATTAACTTGATCCAATGAGTGTGACATCATTGATGTTATCATCTATGGTATGGTTATTAGCATCAAGAGATTCTTGATCACTTTCACCATCACCATTGTTATCTTCTGCAATTGAGATGTCTTTATCTGGTTGAGAGCCTCTGAACTGGAATTTGAAGGCATGCCAGATGTATCAGCTGGATTTGTCATTGTTGTGCTGATAGAAACCTCATTTGCTGAAGTAGTTCCAACTGGAGCTGAAGGTCTTCCAAGCTCAAATCTTGGATCAGGATCACCTGTATTTAAATTTTCTGCAGATCCTGAAACATGCTCACAAGATTTATTAAAACAGTTGGTAACTAAATCAAGATCAAATAGCCAATCCGGACCAGAACCAGCCACACTGGGAGTGTGCTCATTGAAAGTCACATTGGCTGACTCCTCAATGATTCTAGTTCTGAGATTGTATACTCTATAAGCTTTAGCTTGAGAAGAGTATCCAATGAAGTGTCCATCGTCTGATTTCTCAGCAAACTTGGCAACTTGATCTTTGGTATTCAAGATGGTGCAGGGACATCCAAATGACCTGAGAAAACCAATGAAAGGTTTCCTCTTGTGCCAAAGTTCATAAGGAGTCTTACCATGTGTCTTAACTACTAAGACTCTGTTTTGCACATAGCAGGCAGTATTAACTGCCTCTGCCCAGAAGGTGATAGCAGTTTAGAGTCAGACAACATAGTTCTTGCAGCTTCAATAAGTGTCCTGTTTCTCCTCTCAGCAACTCCGTTTTGCTGAGGAGTCCTGGGAGCACTGTATTGTCTTGTAATACCCTTTTCATCACAAAATGTATCAAGGATTTGGTTCTTGAATTCAGTTCCTTGATCACATCTTATGGTTTTGACCTTGTGATCACATTGATTCTCAATCTTTAAGATGAAATTCTTTAGAATCTCAGGAGTCTCATCTTTAGTTCTAAGAAAGAAAACCCAAGTGAATCTTGTAAAATCATCTGTGATCACTAGACAGTATAAGGTCCTTCCTAAACTCATTACACTGGTGGGGCCAAAGAGATCCATATGTAATAAGTGTAGGGGAGTAGTGATGGAGTTCTTTTCCTTAGGCTTGTGAGATACCTTGTGTTGCTTCCCTTTCAGGCATGCAACACAATGATCATCACTTGTAAACTCTTTCTTTGGCATTCCAGTTACCAGATCATGTTTGATTAATTTATTCATATTCTTAAAGTTTACATGGCACATTCTTTTATGCCATAGGAAAGACTCATCACTATTTGCTTTAGATAGAAAGCATGAAACTTCTCCAGAGGGAGATGTTTCTTGCAAATCCATCTTGTACATGTTCCCTTTCCTGGGGGCTCTGAGCAGAATATGCTCATGAGGAATGACCACTCCAGGTTTGAGAACAATGCACTCATGCTCAGTGAAGAGCATGTTATGACTCTGATCACAAAATTGAGATACACTCAGAAGATTGTACCCAAGCTCCTTAACAAAATTTACCTTCTCAATGCTGAGCTTACCATTTGTGACCTTGCCCCTTCCATAAATGTAACCACCTTCATTTCCTCCAAAAGCAACTGGTCCTCCATCAATTCTCTCAAAATTATGAAGTAAAGACCTATCGCCTGTCATGTGCCTGGAACAGCCACTGTCAATTATCCAGACATTCTTGTTTGTCTTGAGCTGTTCCTGCACAAAGAAAATGATTAGTTACATTTGGAAACCCAAGCCTTACTTGTCTTGGGTTCAGTAAGTGTAAGAAGGTAATGCAACAGTAATAGATCCTATGGTTGTACAGAGGGGATCTTCGGCTGTTGTTGATGGAGAAACCTCAGTCATTTGGTCTTTCTTAGACTTCCACACCACCTTTGGAGTCTTGGACTTGACCTTCAAAACCTTAGAAGCTTTTGGAGCTTCACAAGTTTTAATGACTGATACTTCGGAAGAATCTACAGTCACTGCAGTAGACTTTAGTACTTCGGAAGAACTCCTTTCTTCCGAGACCAACTTTGCTTCCGAAGGTAATTTTCCATTTACCTTCTTCTTTGATTTGGAGCTTCCGAAGGAAACAGACTTTCCTTCCGAAGCTTGAGACTTCTTGAGATTCTTTGAAGTCTTTGTATTGGTCATGTGGATAGTACTTTTAGGATTGTATGGACAATCCTTGGCAATATGAGAAGTACTTTCACACATAACACACAGCATTTTCTTCTTCAAAGAAATCTCCTTTTGAGAGCAAGACTGGCCTTGGTCACATCCCTTTTTCACCTTCATCTTGGTAGATTCAGATACAGTTCCTTGGGCTGTGAACTGTTCTTGGAATTTGATGGTCCAGGCTGTGCAGCAGTGGTACACAGCAGCTCAGTCTTCTTCTTTGTACTGAGATGATTTGAACATGAACCAGAACTCTTAGATAAGAGGCTTTGGTGGATGTCTTCAGTCCTTATTGCTTTGAAACCTGCAGAGATAAACACTTGTTTCTGCTTAGCATCAAAGGTAGCCTTGATTTCTTGAGCCTTCTTTGCTTTCCTTTTGCTCTTCCTGATCAAGTTCTTTCTCTTGGACTTGGTCATCACAGTTAATTTCTTCTCCTCAGAAGGATAGTGGCCCTTGGAGGAATCCTCTTCTTCACTCTTCTCAGAGGGATTCCTCACTATCACTTCTTCATCATCCTCACTTACTGGATCTATGAGAGGAAGCTCATCTTCACAAGTTCCACACCTAGGAGATCTTACAGACAAGATTGTGTGTGGAGGAGCTATCTCATTTGATCCCAGTCCCTGTCTATTTTGATAACAAACCTTATTGTGTAGGGATGAGGATATCATGTTCTTGAAGGTCTCTTCTTCAAGAACACTTTTCTCTGCCAGGGCTTTGCTGATCACAAGCTCAGCCTGGCACTTAGTCAACTTAGTGATGAGATCTTGGATCTGAGTTCTAAAATCTGTATGTTCATGTTTTAGTACTGAAATAGTTTTCTCCAAGTCTTCTATCTTTAACTTGTAATCATTTTCAGACTTTCTAAAGTCAGATTTTAATATGTTTAATGACTCAAGATCAGATCTCATCTCTAGGTTGTAGGACCTGTATCTATTTACTTTAGCAATGCATTCAGGGGAGCAAAGATGTTCTAATACCTTGGCTTCATCATGATCAGCCATCAATGCTTGGTTTGGAGAAGCATCCTCCACCTGAAAACTCCAGTCAAATCCTCCCTCTTCAACAGCAACCGCAGCATGTTGCTTTGTCTTCTCAGCCTGAGGGGTATTGTTGGTGAAGTTTGGTCTGAGTTGTGTTTGACCCCCATTTGCTCTGGGTGCCTTACACTCCCTGGCGAAGTGACCCATAAGGTTACAATTGTAACACTTAACTTTGCTTTTATCCAGGCCAAACTTACCACTGGTAGCATTGCTTGGAAATTTTCTTCCTGTCCTCTTGTAGAACTTCTTGGCTCTGTGAGTGAGAAGAGCCATCTGCTGAACTATCTCCATGTATTCCAGGTCATCTGGATGGATACAGTCTAGATCTTCAAGAGTGAAGAGATAATTTCCACAGCTTTCATCTGCAGACACAAAGGCTTGAGAAGAACTTGTCTCTTGGAATGGACTTCCTTGAGTAAAGTTCTCCCTTGGTGTCTCCGGGAAGGTGATGAAAGGACCCTTTTGTGAGTTGTCAGGGTAGCATAGGAGATGATGTTGGGGTTCTATGCTGTCCCTTTCAACCACATGAAGGGCTGAACCCATTTGATTGTTAGAGTTGCCAGATGAACCTTGTAAGTTCATCTCCATCTGGTATCCACTGAGAATCCCATATAACTCTGTCAGAGTAAGAGTTTTAAGGTTCTCAGTCCTCTTGATTACCACACAATAGTGTGTCCATTGCCTAGGAAGTGAGGACATGAACTTCCTTACAATGTCTCTGTTCTCAAGAGGAACTCCTCCATCCACAAGGGTATCCACAATCTCAACATACCTGAAGTATTGTTGGGTCATGGTTTCACCTGTTTTAAAGGTGAAATTTTCAAACTGCTGCTTCAGAAGATCTTTCTTGTTCTCCTTGGCTTCAGAGGAGCCTTCATACATCAGCTTCAGTGCATCCCACAGCTGTTTAGCTGTTTTGCACTTCTTAAAACCTCTGTACACAGAGTTTGGATAGCAGTCTGAAGAGCAGTCATGGCCTTCCTGTCAATCTCTACTCTTTTCCTATCTTCATCTGAGTAGTTGGCCACATCTTTAGGAATCATACCAGCACCGGTAGCAGAGGGGGTGCTAGGTATGAAAGGTCCATATTCAACAGATTCCCACATTCTTGAGTCAAGAGACCTGATGAAGCCTTCCATCCTCATGCACCAGGTGTCGAAGTCATCAAGAGTGATCAATGGGGATTTGTTCATGGTTCCAGTCTCCATATCAGTCTTTGAGATGGAAGCCATTTGAAAAAGTTTAGTTTTTGTGTGTGAGGGATCTTAAGATGGTTAGATCTTATATCACGAGCCTGAAGCTCTGATACCAATTGCAGGATCGTTCAAGGGCTTGAACACAATTACAACACAACAACACAATGAGGAGATTAACTAAACTTAATCAAACAGTGAACTAGGTAACCAAAGGTGATGCAGAGAACACAAGTAAAGCAAGAGACAGAACAAGAGAGTATAGTTTTCAAGGTAGCAGTATATTGCTTTCTCAAGTTCTTTTACAAGTGTTACAAAGCATATAGAAAGATACAAGAACTTGGAATACTTATACTACAACCTACAGCCGGCTATACTATGAAAGCCAGCTGGATACAATTGACTAGACACTAACAAAATCAATTGTAGGATCAAAAGGCATATCTGCCTTTTGACCTTGTGACTATGACATGCCATAGCTCACATCCTTATACATTACAAAAAGGATAAAGTACATAAAGTGGAAAGTTTCAGACTCAAGACCTCAATGTACAGTTACCAAAAGCATGGACCTTTTCACCAACTCTTGTAAGTTGGTGACTTATCAGAGACGCAGCGGAAAAGGTGCTTTATGGAACAGTACATCAGATAAAGCATGTGTACTAAAAGTCTTCGGAAGAAATCTGTCTTCATAGGTTGAAGCTTCGGAAGACTTTGTCTCTTCAAGCTTCGGAAGACTTCATGTTAGGCTTCGGAAGATATTGGTCTTGGCTTCGGAAGATATTACACTTAGAGTATTTTCTAATGCTTTGTGTAATTCTTCCGAAGCATTCTTCACTTCAGTACTTAGTGCATGTTGCTGAAACACTTAGGCAGTTTTGGGTTGCATCAGACTTCAGGAATCCTTACTAATAGGTATGAAAAAAAATGAGGGAAAGGAGATGGAATCCGATCAATAAATAAGAGCGGACGTGTGTACCGATTTAACGTGTTGGAAATGATAGACACCGGTACAAACCATTTTGGCTTTAAAAATCCAATTGAAAACGAGACAAGTTCAAGTATAAGTCTGAGTATCTGAGCATATAAAAGAAATATGCTAGTTATAGCTAGCTACACTACTAGGTAACACAAAGAAAGTAACCTAGAGGTTGCTAGACCACACTGCTATGTTGGTAATTCAACGACTATAGAGGACTAGACCGGTTGGGGATCTCAACTATTAAACTAAAATGTTTGACAAGCTGTGGGAAAAACACCTTATCCCTGGTTACACAATCACAGGATCCAATAAGAGGTGACGAGCAAAATAACGCCACAAAAGTGTGTGCGTAAGACCAAAGCATGAGCAAGCACATGAAAATTGAAACTACAAATCAAACTGTAACCTAGGTGTTGGTGAGATTTGTGCTAAAGCAGAAAATTGCTCAAACAAGAAGATAGTTAGTGCCTCCTGCGTTCGGTGGCACTGGAAACCTTTGAGGGAAAAAAGCATAACCTATATATTCTAGAACTCATTGTTGTTTCCGCCTCTTCTGCTGTGCGATGGCAACTGACCTGAGTATTGGCTTCTCTTTGAAAATCTTAATAGTCCTTCTTGAACACTACCCTAAGACCACTCAAAATCCTCTGAGAAAGGTTGATTACCATATGAGTGGGGATTCACAAATGCTTGTTGAAATAAACAAACCTTAAAACTATCAACTAACTGTGTTGAAAGTCTTTGTATGGATTTAAGAGCAAGTATACTGACAATCACTGTGGCTACAATTCTTGAAAGTTCAAATCAGTGTGTGGAGACCTAAGCGTACTAGTATGATTTCTAAATTTGCTAAATGACTCCAGATGAAAACAAGAAAGAGCATCAAGTTTTTTTTTTTAATAACTTGTCCTGAATGATTTGAATATCCTGTATGATTCCAACTTATTGATCCATGTATGGCTTAAATGTTTGCTGCTCTCTCGAATATATTTCCTAGAACTACATCTTGGGAATTAACTCCATAAAAAACACAAAAACATGTCTAATTTAATTTTCAGTATTATTTCTTTTATTTTGTGTACAAGTTTGCCATATTCAGTATGTTAGTATCGGACTATATCTGGAAGTTGATAAGGGACCATATCATCTAAAAGGTCATGTCTGAGATGACCACAAGTGCTTTCAAATAATAATTGGTCGCTTCTGAGGCGACAATTGTTTTAAAAGGATCACGACTGAGGTGATCAAAGGTTTGTCAAGTTTAAATAATCATGTCTGAGATGATCAAGTGTTCATAATGTTAACTCAACAGTAAATGGGTCTAAAAGTCAAATGTTCATGAAGTTAGAAAACTTTTAAAGTATGACCCATTCGCACGACTGGACCATGAGTATGGACCAATCAGGCGAATGGACCATACTCATACATTAAGCACCCGAATGGACATGAGTATGACCCATTCACCCGAACGGATTATCAGAATGGGTCATTCGTCCGATTGGGAGCGTGCGACTGAGTCAGTCGACCGACTGAGCCTCAGTCGGCCGACTGAATGTGATCGACTGAGGCAATCGCCCGACTGAGCTTCATTTGCCCGAATGAACTGAACGAATGAGTCCAGTCGGCCGATTGAACGCAGAGTCAGTATATAAAGGGCCACAATCGATCGCATTCTTCTCATCACTCCTAATCGCCCTTATTTCGCATAGCCTTCCGTTACTCTGCCAAATTTTCATCAGACCAAGATTTTATACTTCCATTGACTTTCTGACGATTGTGTGTAATTATACAGGTATAATATGATGAAATTTCACAGAAATCAGGAGAAATGGTGCCCTATTTTGGGATGTTCGAATGAAACAAGAACCGAACCACTAAATGGCTTAATAACCCACCGAAACCATGTAAAATGTTAAAAATAAGGTTATTAGGTTATTAGTTAAGGATTGCGAGTCTAACGAACCGTTTCATAACGTTTAATTTCATGATTTTGTCAAGACTCGAACCTAAGTCAACCTAACAGTAAGTCATGCGACTGGTCAGATAGATGAACTCCAATCGCACGATTGAGCCGGAAGAATAGCTCAATCGGCCGAATTGGACATGCGAATGAGCTCAGTCGGCCGACTGAATCATCGCAGGATCAGCAACCGATTGAACTCATTCGCATGTTCATTCACCCGAATGAGTCCAGTCACAGGATAGGATAACCGACTGACCACAGTCGCATGATTCATTCGCATGAATGAATCAGAATGAATTCAAACAAGATACTTAGAACTGATTTGTGTTGTGTGAGTATCTAATGATTACATGTCTTGTGTTTCAGATTGATGGCTGCTAGATGGTCCATCAACCCTAAGCACAACATATGTGCTCATCTAGATCATACTACTCGGAATGGCGCCGAGTTTATAGAGATCATCACATTTCTTAGGCGATCAAGGATCCACAAGGCCATCTCTACTCCTTGCACGCCCTACAGGTCTCTATATCAAGCATTTTGGGAGAATGCTTCTGTTGATCGATCCCAAGAGCCGTATAGCACACGAAGCTCTATTTGTGGGATGGCTATCGAGATCACTGATGCCGATATCCAGAGAGTACTTGAGCTGGGGGACGATACTGATCATCCCACCAAGCTACATCCACTGACCGTAAGGGGATGCTTTATGAGGATTAAGTATGCTGGGGACATCAACTTAGGTGTGCTCAATAAAAGCAACATGTGTCCCCAGTACAAGTACTTAGCACATGTTACATTGAAGTGCATCGCCTCCAGAAGAGGTGGTTTTGATGATCTTTCAGATCAGATCCAGAATGCCTATGTGGCACTTGTGCTGAACTATCCTTTCAGCTTTTCGTGCATGATCTTCTCTTACCTTATGGAGAATCTGGAAGCAAAGGGTAGGGAGGGTTTTTGCATGTACCCCAAATTCTTACAGCTGATTTTTAATGAGAAGCTTCCATCCCTTCCCAAGGAAAGCCACGATGTTGTGGTTCTAGAGATCATGGATGATACGACACTGGGTCGTATGAGAGTTTACATGGGTAAGCAAGTAAAGCCCCAAGTAAAGAGACTGATAGGCCATCTGGCCAATGAGAGTTATGTAGCATCGGGGAGAGGTAAGTGGCGTCACTTAGATAGTGACTCCGACGATGAGCAGCTACTGCACCCAGAGCATGACTCGGATGACAATGATAGTGGGGATGAAGGAGATGTAGGACCCACTGCTGATATTCCATCTCCTGCATCTGCCCCCACTGGAGAAGGAGCGGAGACTGCTGGGTTCCACCAGGATTTCATGCCTGGTGAGGAAGAGAAGGAGTCAGATGAGGAGCCACTGACTCGGACTGTGGGAAGTAAAGTCGTTCCCACAGAACGAGAGCTCCGGGTGGTTGGTGAACGCCCAGGCAGATTGGGAGATACCACTAATGATCCTACTTATACTCCTGATCTGCCAGGCCGGGCTCTAGGGGAGCATCCTCCTCGACTGGATCGAGGAAGAAGAGGATGGCTCAGCCCCATGGCTTGAAAAGAAAGAAACACAGAATCACCTTTATCACCACCACAGCCACCACCACAGCCACCACCACAGCCACCACCACAGCTACCACCACTCTACCTACCACCACTCCACCTATCACCACTACCACCATTCCACTCACCACCACTACTACCTCATACACCACTTCCATTCCCCCTCTTACCACTACCACCCTTCCATCCACCACCACATCATTAACACCTACACCACCACCACCATCACCTATACTACCTCCAATCTTCACCACAGTCACCACCATCACTAGTCATCCTACAACACCATCTTCTTTCTCTCTATATCCATTAGGATTGTCTCTACCTCCAAGTGGGGTAGAGGAACAGCTCTCAGCACTTAATCGAATGGTGCTGAGACTATTAGCAGCAGATGAAGAGAAGACCAGTCAGATAAGACAGCTGGTAGACCTGACCACTGTCCAATCTCAGCAGCTCTCTCAGCAGGCTTGATTGATTGACGAGCAGGCACATCGGATGTCTCAGCTCCAGGAGCAACATGCTAAAAGGATTGAGGAGCTGGAGGCTGCAAACAAATCTCTGCAGTTAAAGCTCAAAGGGTCCAAAGAAGAGCCCTTAAAAATAGGAGAAGGTGAGGGAGATGATGATGCTGATGATGATAGTGATGATGATAATGATGGTGATGATCCTTATGGTCATACTGATGTTAGTGATGATGATGATGCCGAAGGAGATGCCGCTGCATCTACATCCGCTCAAGGTCAAGAGAGGCGCACAAAGAAAAATCAAGACCAAGGAGCCCCATCATCTTCTATTGATCCTACTGACACACTAGCAATTCAAGAAAAGAGTAATACATAGTTGTTTATGTTATTGAAACTTTGTGTATTGGAATATTTTATCTAATTAATGTAATTAATGTTTATGGTTATTATTAATGTTTACTGATCTGTTTGTTGACTAAATGATTGATGTGTTACATATTTTAAATCAAGTAGATCCTAACTTTGAAGGAGATGAATATGATGTTGCTCCACTCCAACAGATGAAGACTCAACTCATGATGATTCTTGATCTGCAGGGGATTGTCAGGAGATCAGTGAATTACACTCCTGAAGAAGGAGAAATAATTCATGATCTCACTGACGAGCAACTGGCTGAAATATTCCGACTCAATCCTGATGAAATTGTGAAGGATGCTCCAACTGTGCAAACAGAGATGACGATGAGCTTCAGGATGTCGATGGGATTGAGATAGAAGATGTCACAGCTCAACACTATCCTGAGTACACTGACAAGGAGGGAACTGCCATTCCCAATCCGGGAGACACTCTTGTCAGTGACACTTTTGTGACTCTGAACAGGATGGAGAAAGAGTCAGAAAAGGACAAAGAGAAGGCCCAAGCCTCAGACATCGAAGTCAAAATCAAAAAGGCTGAATGGGCATCATGTTTTGAAGAAATCAAAGCCCAACGCAGAGCTACAACATCAACTGTCTACACCAAACTGTATAAGGTCAAGAAACATCAAAAGGTGGCAGGCAGGATCATAGTGTGGGCACATTTTGCAGACCTCAACGATTACGCGGTTAAACGTGAGAAGGGATAGAGTACTTCAGATTTCCACATGATCTGAAGACTCTTCCAGTTTTTGAGCTCAACCAGTTAGCAAAGTTAAACTTGCTGTATGCTGACCCTCATTAGATGTCAGGCTGGTTTGAAGCTGCGCCAAAGAGGGAGTACCATACCAGATGGGTCAACTTCAAACCTCAACAACCAATGAGGTACATCAGAAGATCTGAAGTTGATGCCATAACTGGCAAACCTAAAGTAGTATTGAAGTGGAGTCCATCACATACAATGTCTAAGATCCCACTACGTGAGATGCCACATGACTTCACTCCACACTTCAAATGGTGGTACTACGATTGGAGAACGGGAGAGGCCGTAATAGTCTTGAACAGAATGGCTCAATGGAAACCATAAGGGTGTTTGACCCGATGTGGCTCACCAACTTGTCAGCACAAGATGTTTATACTTTATACAAGTGGCCATTGTTCTACAACCCACAGGATATTGTACAAGCTTTACAGTTCCAGAAAATGATAAGACTCTGTTTTGTTTTTTAGATAAACACAGGAGTCACCAAAGAAGCTAAGTGCAAAAAGTTTGAGGAAATTATAAAAGATGTTAGACAATAGATAGATCTTGGTCCAAGGGGGAGTTTGTTGATACATATATGTACCTAGATCCTGATCTGAATGTAATATGTCTTACACTTATGTAACTATTGGGTACTTAATGAAATACAAATGTTTGGTTGTGTTTATAATGTTTAATATTTCATTAATGAGTTGTGTAACACATATTGACTTAATAATATAGGTTTGTGATTGTTTGAAGTGTTATGCATAATGTTATAGTATTGAATACACTCAAACTTGATGAAGTGAAGTTCTCACGCGTCCGACTGGACCATGCGCCCCAACAGTGGTCATGCATCCGAATGGCCATGCGACTGAGTGTCCATGCGCCTAAATAGTTCTTACGCCTGAACAACTTCATGCGTCTGACTCAGTCGCACGACTGAACACTCAGTTGTGCGAATGGATCAACCGCATGGCTCAATCGCACGAATGAACCATGCTAATGGTTCAGTCGCACGAATGAGCAACCCTAACCTATAAATACCACCTAATTTGTGGAAAAACTTAAGCATTGAATCCACTTCGACTCCAGACATACACTAGCCATCCAGAAGCCACTAAGTTTGAAATCCAAGTTCATAGAACGTTGTAGATTGATTCCTAATCGATTCTTGACGTTAGATTCAATACGTTATTGTTTCTACGTGCGTTCTCACTGATTGGATCACCAATCAAATAGGATTCCACACTATTTGATTTGGTTTAACACGTTAATCAGTTGGTGTTTGGTCAAATACCAGATCCTAACACTGTCTTCACTTGCAAGCAAGTAAGGCACTTACTCACATACTCCACTACATCATGCTTTATACCCGGCCACCAATAATCTTCTTTATGTCTTGGTACATCTTCGTAGCACCAGGATGAATAGAGTATCGAGTCTTATGAGCTTCATCTATAATTTTCATACGTAGATCCCCATAACAAGGAATCCACATCCACCCGAATCGGGTCTTAACACCAAGTGTGTTTTCACCTAATTCCGCGACCAGACATCTCATTCTTTCAGAGTTAAGATGATCTTCTTTCAATGCTTCATCTTGAAACTCCTTGACTTGCTTCATCACGTCGGAGGTCATGATCAACTGGTAAGCTTTCACCCGAATCAGCTCAGGTCTTTCCTTTTGGCTAAGGGCATCCGCCACCACGTTGGCTTTGCCTGGATGGTAATGGATCTTGCAATCATAATCTTTTATAAGCTCCAACCATCTTCTCTGTCTCATCTTTAAATCATTCTGCTCAAAGAAGTACTTCAAGCTCTTGTGGTCAGTGAATATAGTGCACTTCCACCCGTATAGGTAGTGCCTCCATATGTTTAACGGAAAGACCACAGTTGTTAGCTCCAGATCATGAGTATGATAATTAACCTCATGAACCTTCAGTTGTCAGGATGCATAGGCTATAACCTTTCCTCTCTGCATCAACACACATCCCAACCCAGAGTAAGAAGCATCTGAATAAACCACCAAATCTTCGCTTCCATATGGTAACAACAAGACGGGAGCTTGAGTCAACATCGTTTATAACTCCTCAAATGCTTTCTTTTGAGCTTGACCCCATATAAACTTTACATCTTTACAGATCAACATGGTTAATGAAGAAGCAATCTTAGATAAGTCTTGGATAAACCTTCTATAATAGCCCGCCAAACACAAGAAACTCCAAATCTCGGATGGCGTCTTTGGGACTTCCATTGCATCATCACCTCCACCTTTGCTGGGTCCACTATAATCCCCTCTGGATTCACTACATGACCCAAGAACTAAACCTCGCGCAACCAGAACGCGCACTTGGAGAAAATGGCATACAACTTCTCCCTTCTCAACGTCT
This sequence comes from Flaveria trinervia, assembly GCA_025506515.1. Classification (NCBI taxonomy): domain Eukaryota; kingdom Viridiplantae; phylum Streptophyta; class Magnoliopsida; order Asterales; family Asteraceae; genus Flaveria; species Flaveria trinervia. The sequence goes on from CM046444.1 coordinate 101,022,388, forward strand.
CCAACACCTCTCGAATGTGATCGGCATGCTAATTCTCGCTCTTCGAATAAATCAGGATATCATCAATAAACACAATCACTGATTTATCCAACATCGGCCGACACACTCGATTCATTAAGTCCCTAAAAGCAGCTGGCTCGTTAGTCAAACCAAAAGAAATAACGAGAAACTCGTAGTGTCCATACTGCATGCGAAAAGCTATTTTAGGAATATCCTGCTCTTTCACCTTCAACAGATGGTAGCCAGATCGAAGGTCTATCCTTGAAAACCAACTGGCACCCTGGAGTTGATAAAAAAGATCATCAATTCTCGGTAATGAGTACCGATTCTTTACTATCAACTTATTCAGCTCACAGTAGTCTATACACATTATCATACTACTGTCTTTCTTCTTCACGAATAAGACCGGAGCATCCCAAGGAGAGATACTCGGTCTAATGATCCCCTTGTCCAGCAACTCCTGCAGTTGCTCCATCAGTTCTTCCATCTCAGTCAGAGCCAATCGATATGGTGCCTTAGCAACGGGTTGGGCACCTGGTATCAGGTCAATCTAGAACTCAATCTCGCAATCAGGTGGCACTCCTGGTAAGTCTTCGGGAAACCCGTCTAGAAAGTCACACACCACCGGTATGTCGGTCAGTTGTGGTGTTGGCGTGTCCACATCCTTCACATAGGCCAAGTAGGCACTACATCCACGCCTCATGCACTTTCCCGCCACCGCCATCGAAATTACCTTCGGTATCATCATGACTAGATCACCGTAAACCGTCACCGAACTCCCGTTAGGCGCTGTTAATCGGATCATCTTCTTTCGACACACAATATTCTCCTCGTAGTCCGCCAACCAATCCATTCCTAGGACTACGTCAAACCCGTCGAAGGTCATCACAAATGGTCTAACAGGAAACTTGTGACCTTCTAGTTCTATGTCACATCCTTCTATCGTCTCAAAAATCCTGGTAGATTTACCTATGGCAGTTTCTACATCAAAGGGCATATCAATATTCTTACTACTAACAGGAAATTTAGCACAAAAAGCAGTAGAAATAAAACTTTTACTAGCACCAGAATCAAATAACACAGAGGCTAACGTTTTATTTACTAGAAACGTACCTGATACAACATCGGGGTCTGTCCTAGCCTCCTCCTGCGTCATTGTGAACGCTCTAGCACTCGCCTTCTGCCCTTCCCCTCCAGCCTTCTTCGCTCCCGATCCTTCCACCCTCGGCTTCTTGTAGTCCCTGCTCATGTGGCCCTCTCCACCACAATTAAAACACTTCCCAGTCTTACACTCCCTCGCCATATGGCTAGGCTTCCCACATTTGAAGCACACGTTCAATCCCAATCTACATTCACGATGTGCTCATTCCCACACTTGCCACACCTCCTCGACCCTGCACCCGATGTTACCACACGTCGGTCATCCACCCGTGCACCTTTGTTGCTTGGAGTGGCCCCGCCATGTCCAATTCGTTTCACATTCCAGTTCCGGTCACCACCACCATTCTTGCTCACCTCAACCACCACCACCTCTCGCTCGTCATACAACCTCCCTACCAAGTCAACTGCCGACCTAAACGTACTTGGTCGGGCAGTGATCATGTGCCTACAGACATCCACTGGCAAACCCTGGATATACCTCTTGATCTTTCATGAGAAGGGTGTCACTTGATCCGACACCAGACGTGCCATCTCATTGAATTTGGTGGTGTATTGTTGATGTGTCATTGTTCCCGCCTATAGCTGCAGGAATTCCCTTTCCACATTATCCATTTCCCGGTGAGGACAGAACTCCTCAATTACTAGCTTCTTCAACTCCGCCCATTTTATCTTTCCAATCGCCCGACTACCCTCGGCTTGAACGATATTGTCCCACCAGCACAAAGCTGAGTCCACAAATGAGTAGGCAGCAAACTTCACTTTCTGGTCCTCCGGCACTCGCTGATATTCAGAACAGCTTCCATCTCTCTCACCCACCGGTGAGCAGCAGCAGCAGTGCCATTACCATCAAAGGTTGGGGGCTTGCATCTTTGAAATGCCCCATAGTTGTAGCCTCGTGCCGCCTCTTGCACAGGCTCTTCTTCTTCCTCCTCTTCCTCATCGGAGAGACCGTCTCAGGCTCCAGTTGCTCCCGTCCTCCCGAGGACATGTTCCTCTCCTTTCTTTCTCCTTCTCACACAGCCTTTATCACCTCGGTCACCATAGACGGTTGATCGTCTACATGACCTGATGCACTTCCTCCATAACCCCTCCTTCACTAAGGCTCTCAAGTTAGCACTCTCATCTCTGCCCTCTGGATGGGGTCTCGGGTTCTTCATGAACCACCTTTTCAACTCTAGGCCTTCCTTTTTTGGGCCGCATTTCAGCACCGTGCACACCACGACCTCCACCCCTCGAAGCTTTTGATGATCTATCACCGGCCATCCTCTAACACACATTATAAGATTCAAACACCAACACGATCATTCAAGGGAATAACTCAGTTTATGTCAAGTATAGTAAGTCCCTAATTACAGTGGCCAGTTATGATTAGCCACTTACTTTACTCTTCATACCCTAAGCATTACCTATCCTGACTACATCAGTATCTAAATCTACAAGCAGCACATAAACCATATAACATGCGCACATAATGCCGGTTAACATTAAGAAAATACCTGATGGCACGCAGCTACTCGGACTGGCATCCCTTCCCTTTCTGTTCCATTTTCAGTTTAAGTTAAGGTTTATTTGAAAATTTACCTGTTTCACTTAAACTTTGGTTCTGATACCAACTTGTAAGGCCCCATTCCTGGGATGCTCACAGCTGGTCAATCATTACATATAAAACATATATTTACATTTAACTTAAATAAACACTGCAGTGGAAACATTCAAAAATAAAATTTCATTTCATTATAAAGGCTTTTGCAAAATAATACATCGTGATCACATTACAAAATACTTGTTGCATTATATCACAAAAGCATTATAAAAATGGATGGCATCCAAAAAGAGCCAAGTAGCCACCCCGTGTCATCTTCAGCAACCTTTACCTGCCAACTGGAAACACATAAAAGTCAGCGTTGCTGAGTGAGTTCTGATTCTAAAATAAAACATACTTTATCTTTTGTTTAAAACCATTCTTTACAATCGTACGTGATCATGCATTATACGTACACATATATAATATCATTATTATCTTCATTACTCGTTCGTTCATTCCATTCATAGATTGTTAAATCTTTACTTTCATTCAGACCAATGCCATGTACTTCACCCCACCGTCATGCATAAAGCGGGTACTAGGCCTGAGGTCTTTCAAAGACCCCGAACAGTGTGTAGGAAGCTGACTCTAGTACCAAGGGTAAGCGGCAAGGATCCCATACATGTGGTCAATCACAAAGGTTGAACCCCAGTGTGCATCTTTCTGGGGTAATTAACCCGCACATAGTTGAGCTAACACCCTTCATTGGGTGTGAACCTCTATAGATATGCTTAATCACACGGATCAAGCCCTAGCGTGCATCCTTATGGGGTAGCTAACCCGCACACGGTTTAGCTCACACCCTTCATTGGGTGTGAACCTCCATACATATGCTTGCAAGCCTTTCATACTTTCATTCGTTCATTAATGCATGCATTCTTTCATTACGTTCCTCTTTTTATTATCTTTCACTTTACGTTACATAATACTTTTCATTTCATTTATTAACATTCAGTGTAAAGCCACGGGAAAATAATCATACATAACAGGAATATAAATATAAACATACAACATTGCCATACAAGGCATCATCATCCATACATAACATACATCATACATACCATCATACATAAGCATCATCATACATCATCAAATCATATCATACATCATCATACCATTCCCATCACATCATCTTTGACCTCAAAAAGTCAAGTAACATAGCCCCCGGGAACATCCCAAATCAAAGCCTACTTTTCACTTTTTCCCCGAAAAGTCAGAAAATATTCTATGTCTTTAGGCGCATGAGCACTATGCTGGCGCATGACCTCTGAGACGCATGAGGAATACTTAGGCGCATGGGGAACTTTCAAGCACATCAGCACTATTGGGGCGCATGAGCAATACTTAGTCTATTTTAGGCAATTCTAGGTGCATGAGCACTATGCAGGCGCATGAGTGCCTAGGCGCATAAGCTATCTGGGCGTATGAACACTTAGTCAATTTCAGCCTATTTCTAGGCGCATGAGTACTATTCGGGCGTATGAGGTCTTGGGCGCATGGGAACACTTAGGCAGTTAACTCTGTTGGGCGCATGAGCTACTATTTGGGCGCATGAGCAGTCTATAACACACTTAACATCGTAATTCAGTCCCCAATCATTCTCCAACTTATTCTAAGCTTAAATCATGCATTCTAAGCCTTAGAAACATAATCATAACAACATGAAACACATACATAGCCCAAGAATCAAACCCCACCCGTAACATACACCTATACATACATACGGGTATAAAAATCCAACTTTTATAAAAATTTCATACTTGCATTCTAGCCCGAAAACAGATAAAAATATGTAAATAAAGGGGTTCTAGAACTCACCTTTGCAGCTCTTTGGGTAAGACTTCTTCAAACCCGTTTGCAAATTGAGTTCGAACACCTAGGAACCCACCAAAACACACAACCAAACACATAAACACACATAAGCATACAACCAAGGCAAGGCCAGTTAAGAACACTCAAAAACTATGAATTCTTACCTTGAATTCGATCTCTTCTAGTTCTTCTTCAAAAACCCAAGAGTTTCAGCTCTCTTTCTTCCTCTCTCTCTAAAATCCGAATGATACGAATGTAGAGAAAGGGATGGGCGACCATGCCACCTTTATCACCAACTTTTGAAGGTTTTGTCCTTTTGACACCTTTAGTCCCTTAACTTGGGCTTTATAACTTTTCTTTTCTTATTCTTCATTTTATTCTTCTTCTTTGGCTAAATAACCGGGCGTTATATGTTGTAGCTAGTCAAACAATTTCGTTTCTAATGTTTCACTGTATAGTAACTAAAGCATTTTCACACGCCTTATGATTGGCCTTTGATCTTTGAATACTAATACTTTTTATTAACGCATTGATTTATGGGCTTCCTCTAGTGTCATATCTTATAATCTGGCAAGACTCAAAACTCTTATCTAATCGTGAAGGCTTAAGATACTATCACTTGATCTTAATAGTTGTTAGTTATCAACCATCATCTATTTCTTCTTATTGTGATTTTCCATCAAGAATTTTTATTGTATATTCCAATTTGGTCTACGAGGTATATCTTAAAATTATCTCTAGATGTACAAATTCTTAGTGATTGAGTCAATTTCTTTCTGTAGAGTGTATTAGCGACTAACTTTGCTTTTCCTGAATTGTATCATATATTGTAACTGTAGTCATTTAATAATTCATTTCATTTCCACCGGTGTTTTGAAAACTTGGACACATTTCTTCTACTAACATTTAACAACCAAAAATCTACAAAATTCTTTAGGATTCTTTAATGTTTCTCATTTCTCAATTGTTTGTTCTTTGTCTCAGTTGTTTGTTCTTTGTAATACTACTTGTATGCCTTACTTATTGATCATATGACTTAAGAATTAAACTTTTCTTATTCAAAATTAATACTTAGAGAATTTTTACATAAAGTTTATTTCTTAAATAATTGAAGGATTCCTTTGAGACGTTCTTTGTGATCTTTTCTACCCTTAATTACATCAGATGTCATCAAAATAAAGGATCGTTAAGTTTTCCATATAAGGTTTTATGAAATTTGCTTATGAGATCCATAAGTATCCTAAGTGCACTTGTCTATCAAAATAGTATCACTAAGGATTCATAGTGATTATACCATGTTCTAAAATGGTCTTTGATACGTCTTAAATCTTTTTTTTCTTCGTAATGTTCATGACATATGCTAAAATAACAATGTATCATTTTCTAAAAAATTATGAACTTAAATCATAGAGATTATGTTTTCTTCTCAGCCATTAGATACTACTATATTCTTACTTATACACAATTAAAGTCATATCAATTTTTTTGTCATACAACTTCCGCTTAATTAAAGGTTTGCTAGCCATTCTCATGACTGCCTTAATTCTTTTGAGTTTCTATAGGCATCAAGTCTATTAGAATCAAGTTACCATTCAAGCTTATCTTACGGTTCTGAATGATGTCAACTATCATGTTTTGTCTTTCATTAGTCATTCTAGTTATAAAGGTATGCTTTAAAGCTTAATATTCTTAATTCAAATAAGGTCTAAAGATAGTTGATACTAAGCTTCTATTTACACCAATGTAATACTTTAATTGAAATAATATATAACAAATTAGATCTTATTTGTTTCTAGCGATCACAAATGTCTATGGTTGATTTCAGACTCAAGTACTCATGTGCCTTTATACATCCCTTGTTGTTATTAAGGTTGAAATGTTTATATTATGAAGAGTACTCGTAATTCTCTTTATACTAAAGCGTTCCCCAAAAACTTATATTCTAAATTCGACCTTAGTATATCTATTTATAAGTAAGCACGCAGGCACTTGAAATTATATTACAGGCGATATGAGATGAAAGTGAGCAGCCTTGCTGATTGCTTACTTATATACAATTTAGCTGCTTTATTCATTTATCTTTCATATTATTTGAATTATAATATATTACAAAATTTTGAATACGTTGCTGGGACGAGCTCATTTTTTTCTTTAGGTTGACCTAAGTTTTGTTGAAAACAAAATAAGGTTAAATAAAATATATTTTATTTTTATTAGATGATCTCTTAAGACTATAAACGTTTGTCATCATATCTTATCCCTTAAAAATCTTACTTGTTACTTACTAATTTGATAATATATGAAAGAAAACTTCATATTTTAGAAATTTATAACTATTACATTAAATTTTGGGGTGTTTCATTCATGGTCTCGATCCACCCTTTCCTTGGTGGACGATTCGGCCTACCATGGTGGTCCGCAATGGTCTTCAAATTCAAATTTTTAGAAACATTCATTATAATTTGTTCAATTTGCATTCCTAACCTGTTCATTCACATGATAACCTGTCTATTGGGCCAGAGGGTTTATAGTATGTGAGAGTCGTATTTGTGATCACTATTATACTTAGTTAAATTGTTGTAAGTGGTGATCACTACCGTCTAGTGAAGTGGTTGTAATGTGATCACTATTTTGTTTAATAAAATATAAAAGGTGATCACTATCTTGAGGTATGAGATGAACAGATTACCACTTTCTTGGAATAGTGAGCTGTTGATATACAACGTGATCACTAGCTTTATTATGCAAGTCAGTCACATACCAGTAATCCCTCATTTTAAGAAGCTGATTAGTGAATACAACTTTTAACAAAAAATTGAGAGTATGATGTAGAGTGAATTTTTTTTATAAATTGGTTTTGTTTAGTCATCCTTTAATATTTACTCTTTTTTTATATTTTGCAATTAATAAAGGGGTTCTTTATATTTAGTAAAGTAATCAGAAGATTAACAATGTTTAGTCAAGTAGTCAAAAAATAAACAAAAAGATTTTAAGATTATCTATTTATCCTCTCCATTTTTCTACAAAAAATATTGTTATTATACTCTATATTATTTATACATGTCTTTGTCTTCAGTTTTATTTGGTTGCAAATTCTAGTTACTATTATTTTACAATCACATATTTTAAGTTAAAGTTTTATATTCTAATTTATGAAAAAAAGTGTATGTATTTGATGTATTTTAGCCATCTTTTAGAATATTAATCTCCTTACTCATCATGAAACTAGTAATTTCCAATCCCTTTGTTGGGTAGATCCAAACTCCGCTTTAAGATTACAAGGCCTACTTGGTGGATTGTGCAACACAAAACAAATTAAGGTCAAAAACTTTAAAATATAATAATAATAATAATAATAATAATAATAATATATAATAATATAATAATAATATAATAATAATAATAATAATAATAATAATAAAATAATAATAATAATAATAATAATAATAATAATATATAATAATAATAAAATAATAATAATAATAATAATAATAAAATAATATAATAATAATAATAATATAATAATAATAATAATAATAATAATAATAATAATAATAATAATATAATAATAATATAATAATATAATATAATAATAATAATAATAATATAATAATAATAATAATAATATAATAATAATAATATAATAAATAATAATAATATAATAATATAATAATAATAATTTATAAAGAAAAAGTTATTGAAACCGTTATGGGCGAATGGCTGGAGGATAAGGTCGGAGGGTGCCCACAGGCCACAAACCCACTTCTCCCGACCCCTGCCCCTCAATATCAAACAATATTCTCGAAAATCATGAGAAATGTACAATCGGGTCAAACTAAATCAAATATATATAAATATATAATATATATTATATATTTTCCTCGTCATCCATTACAATTACGATTACAATTATATCTTTCTTTGCCTCCAATACTCTGACACCTCGACCAACCCTCCCACGTGAACGCCATGCCCCTTTCATTTTCCACTATTTTGTAATCTTCCACCCAAATGAAAAGAAAAAAAAAACTATTTTTTCATTAAACTTACCAAGAAGGTACGACAACTATATTTATAGAAACACCAGGAAATTTCTTATTTTCTAATAGTTTGTTACAAATCTTATTATTTTAGACGGAATTCATATCTATAGTCATCATGTACAGGGCGGAGTTTGAATTAAAGTTTACGGGGACGGATGCGAAAGTAAACTATTTTAAGAGCTGGGGTGTCACCAGACCGAAAATTTACAAGACTGACGAAACACCCCCCCCCCCCCCCCCCCCCAAAGCTTCGCCCATGATCATGTATTTGGGGCTATTTAGTTGTGTATCTGGTTTAGCTCGGAGACGGTTGCAAGTAAAAGCATCTTTCTTTACACACAAATCCATAGCAAAAGACCTCGACCTCTATTATATATATTTTAAAGGGGTAAATTTGTAAAATATTAAACAACTTTTAAAAGTGTTCTAATTACGTAACTTAGGTTTTTCCGGATCGTTTAAAGGATAATCAATTATAACATAACACATAATGAGAAGAATGAGTTAGAATACTTAACAGATTAAATAGAGAACTAGTAACCAGTCACATTTTGATATAATGAAACACAAGTAATAAAGAGACTTTACAACAACAAGAACATGATAACACAAGTGTTTGGTTTTCAAGAATGTTATATATTGCTCTCAAGTTCCTTACAAACGTTACAAAGCATAAAGAAAGATATAAGGGACCTGAGATATTTTATACTACATCTTACAGACAGTCATACTTTGAATGCCAGTTGGATACATGATCTAGATAACAACAAAATCAATGTAGAATCAATAGTCAAATTGCCTTTTGATTTTGACTAGTGACTATGACATGCCATAAATCACATTCTAATATATTACAAAAGTGATAAAAGTACATAAAGTAAAAAAGTAACAGACTCGGGACCTCAATGTACAGTTACCAAAAGCATAGACCTTTCATCAACTTGTGAAAGTTGGTGAGTTAACAGAGTTACAGTGGAAATGTGGTTCAGCTTTACGGTAAAATGTACATCAGATTAAGCATGTACTTAAAAGTATTCGGAAGAAATCTGTTTTCATGTGTTGGTTTTGGAAGACTTTATCTTTAAAGCTTCGGAAGACTTTATGTTTGGTTTCGGAAGATGTTGTTCTTTACTTCGAAAGATTTCACAATTAGAATATTTTTTAAGGCATAGTGTGAAACTTCCGAAGCATTCTACTTAATACTTTTGTGTATGTATGAAGGATAAACTTTGAATGTTTTGAATTGCATTAGCCTTATATGAAACCGTACACGTTTTAATAGTGTTATAATTAGGTCACTTAGTTTTTTTTATATTCTATATAAATTAAAAGTCTGAACATGTGTTTAGCATTTTATACTTTTGGTTTCAGTTACAAAATATTTTTTTATATTTTTTGATAATGATGTGAAACGTTGACGTAACTTCTAGGTATTTTTTTATTTTTGTTCATAATTAGAGTGTTTTTTAAAATAATTTTATACATTGAAAATTCTGATCTCATGTTTTCTCCATCATTACTTTATTGACATAAAAAAGATTAATGATGACTTGATTGAATTTGAGAAAAATATGAATAAGTAACTAAATTAAAATATTTTTGAAACTTTATTATTATTTATGACATTTTCATTATTTTTTGAAACCCAAACTACACAAACTCGGTGCATAAAGTACTTCTTATACTGCATATGCATTCACACATACAACTTGCTCTAACTTTGATTAGCAACTTAATTTCTTGGTTCGACTTGGTAAAATGGAATTATGTGGGGTAATATGCTTTTGTTATTATCTTCTTGCCAAATAAATTAGTCAACTTAACTGTTTTACTTTTAGCAAATTGATGCGAATATTTGTTAATAGATTACTAGTATATTTGTTGTGTGATATTAAAGAATAAAAGAATCTCAATTTGATATTTTGTAAGCAAATACTATATAAATACTAATTAAAGTTAATATTTGTGATGGGTGGATGCATATAATAATAAATCCATTTGAAGTTAAAACGGTGAACACTTGTTTGAGGTTAAAAGTTTGAGTCTTGCTCACGACGAGTTCTTGTTAATTAATTATGGCGTAGAATTAGACTTAATCTTTAAAATAATTGAACAAATTTTAAGTTTTTTAGAAGAAACATTTAGTGTTCAGGTTACTAATTTCTCTTTTGTTAGAATTTAGATAGACGTGTGAGTATTCATTCAAAAAATTAAAATTAGTATTTTCTAAAAAGTTCATTTTATTTAAACTTAGAGTAAACTTTTAACAAATAAAAAAAAAATACAAATCAACTAGCATATATAGCTGATTATTACCATCTAACTTTTTGGGTATAAAAACAGTTTTTTACGTGTAAAATACCAACTAACATGTAAAATAAAAATCTTTCACTCATAATAAGAACAATTAAATGTAAAACAAGAAATATAACAAATTATAGCTATATATTATTGAAGATAATAAATGCATTCTTAACACCTTTATTCATTTAACAAAACATAATTCTGACTTTTATAAGTTATGATTTATTTTACTAAAATTTATACTTAATTGCTTTCATTAGAAAGGAAATAAGTCAATGAAGTCTCACGGACCACATACATATTTCAGTCTTTGAGACTTCTTTTTTGCAAAAGTTTCATAAATCTACGAGCCCATGTGTCAACAACACCGAAGAACATAGTCTCGTAGAGTATGTTTCATGATTATCAAACTGCCATTAATTTCCATGTTTAGTAAGCAAACCGCCAATCTTTGCTACTTTCTGTCAAGTGGGTCTCTCCCCACTTACTCCTTATACAAATTATTAATTATTAATTATTAATTATTAATTATATATATATACACATCACTGCTCGCACAGGTCCCCATCATTCGACCAAAATTTGTAGGTGATGCTCTGCAACCCCCCTTTCACCTTCCAAACTAACTCAATCACTTCAACTCTCTGATCTGAAAAAGACTCAATCTTTTAAGTTCTTGAACTTCTTCATCAGCAGGTACTTTCACTGTTTAGTTGTTGATTTCTCTCTTGCAGAGTCTTGTGGGTACTTCTGATTCTTTCATGTTTGTTTATTTCGGTTAGTTGATGGATACTTTCATCGGGGTTATTGTTCATGTGGTGTGGGTGTTCCAAAGTGTGTTTATTGGGTGTTGACTCTCACTCTCAGTTTCTGATTTTGTATTTTTGGGATTGAAATGATTCTGGTGGGACATTTGTTTTAGCAAAAATGTACGAAACAGAGCTTCAACTTTTTATTTCACAATGATGGAACTGGTGTTTCGATTCTTACTTTGGTGTTGTTTGTGTGTTTTCAACAGTTCTTTTTTCTTGGATTCCCAGTAAAAGATTGTATTTGTACACCAATTACTGCTTTTTAGTGGTGGAATTTTTAAAATTTTGCAACTTTATAACGAAAGTGATGTGTTTTCATGATCAAAAGTGCAGTAATTTCTCAATTTCTCAATTTGTGCATCTAACCATTTCAAATTGTTGTGTTTTGGTGTTCAGATCTGATCGCAATGTCTTCTTCAAGACCCAATGAATCTTCAAGCAATTCTGCTAGATCAAAACACAGTGCAAGAATCATTCAACAAACCACTGTAGATGCAAGGCTCCATGCTGATTTCGAGGAATCAGGCGATTCGTTCGATTACTCGAGTTCAGTGAACGTTAGCACCACGGTGGTTGGTGTTGAACAGCATCAGCCTCGACCCGATAAGGTAACCACAGCTTACCTCCACCACATTCAAAAGGGTAAGCTAATACAACCTTTTGGGTGTTTAATAGCCTTAGATGAAAAAACTTTCAAAGTAATTGCCTATAGTGAAAACGCCCCCGAAATGCTCACAATGGTGAGCCACGCGGTGCCCACAGTCGGGGAAAGTCCGGTTCTTGGAATAGGTACTGATGTTAGAACAATATTTGCGGGTCCTAGCGCGACTGCTTTGTTTAAAGCCTTAGGATTTGGGGAGGTTTCTTTGCTGAATCCCATTTTGGTCCACTGTAAGACATCTGGAAAGCCATTTTATGCCATTATTCACCGGTCCGGGTAGTTTAATCATAGATTTTGAGCCTGTTATGCCTAATGAGGTTCCTATGACCGCTGCTGGTGCGCTGCAATCTTACAAACATGCAGCGAAAGCCATAGCTAGGCTGCAGTCTTTGCCTAGTGGCAGTATTGACAGGCTATGTGACACGATGGTCCAAGAGGTTTTTGAGCTCACGGGTTATGACAGGGTCATGGCTTATAAGTTTCATGATGATGATCATGGTGAGGTGATAGCCGAGATCACTAAACCGGGGCTCGATCCCTACCTTGGCTTACATTACCCTGCCACTGACATCCCTCAGGCTGCAAGATTCTTGTTCATGAAGAACAAGGTTCGAATGATATGCGACTGTCGAGCTAAACACGTAAAAGTAGTTCAAGATAAGAATCTACAGTTTGACTTGACGTTGTGCGGGTCAACTCTCCGGGCCCCACATAGTTGCCATTTGCAGTATATGGAAAACATGACCTCCATTGCCTCTTTAGTGATGGCAGTTGTGATAAATGACATGGATGATGAAGGCGAAACCTCTGACCCGCAGAAGCGAAAGAAGCTTTGGGGTTTAGTGGTGTGTCATCACACGACTCCAAGATTTGTCCCGTTTCCGCTGCGGTACGCATGCGAGTTTTTAGCTCAAGTTTTCGCCATTCACATCAATAAAGAACTGGAATTGGAAAACCAGATTCTTGAGAAGAATATCCTAAGAACACAAACACTTCTATGTGATTTGTTATTAAGGGATGCTCCTTTAGGCATAGTGTCACAAAGCCCGAATGTTATGGACCTCGTGAAATGTGATGGGCTGCGCTTTTGTATAAAAATAAGGTGTACCGAATGGGTGTTAGCCCCACCGAGTCTCAGGTTCATGATATAGTCTCATGGCTCTATGAACACCATATGGACTCTACAGGATTAAGTACTGATAGTTTATATGATGCGGGTTATCCTGGGGCTCTTGCTCTTGGTGATGTGGTTTGTGGGATGGCGTCGGTTAGGCTAACCGATAAAGACATACTTTTTGGTTTAGATCCAGTACGGCTTCAGAGATCAAATGGGGTGGTGCAAAACACGAAAAGGGTGAAAAAGATGATGGTAGGCGTATGCACCCGAGGTCTTCATTCAAGGCGTTTTTAGAAGTTGTGAAAAGGAGGAGTTTCCCATGGAAGGACTTTGAGATGGATGCAATCCACTCGTTGCAGATAATTCTTAGAAATGCTTTGAAGGAGAGTGAAGCTGGAGATATTAACTCGAACGTGATTCAGGAGGGGATTAATGACCTTAAACTTGATGGCATACAAGAATTAGAAGCTGTTACAAGTGAGATGGTTAGATTGATTGAAACTGCTTCGGTTCCTATACTTGCAGTCGATGTTAATGGTTTGATCAACGGTTGGAACACGAAAATAGCTGAGTTGACCGGTTTGAGCGTGGAAGAAGCAATTGGTACCCATTTGCTAACGCTTGTTGAAGATTCTTCAGTTGACACAGTTCAAAATATGCTGAATCTTGCATTGGAAGGTATCATCTTTCTTAAATTCAAGTTTTAGGGATCGATTTCAACCCATTTACTCTAAAATGGTTCGATTTCGATTGTGTGATATTTCAAATAAGTCAAATGGGTCGGGTCAAAAATATTGAATAAACGGACAAATATGAAATGGGCTGAACCAGTAAAAAAAATTAAGAGTTTTCCCGCATTTTAACATTCTTTTATGAATAAAATTGAATTATTAAGTGTTTTTTTATGTTATATAATTAGCGTTTCAAATACATATTTGGAAATTTTAAAATTAAGGGGAAATGGGTCGGGTGATCAACTCGCACTGACCCATACTAAATAACCATTGAACATGAACAACTTTTGATTTGTTCATGACCCGCTGACGCACCCATTTTTCTGAACTCTGCTAAGTATATGCATATGTATATATCATGCTCATTGTTATTTTTCCTACATGATTAGGAAAAGAGGAGACTGGTGTCCAGTTTGAAATCAAAACACATGGATCAGCGGGCATTTCAAAACCAATCACACTAGTGGTTAATGCATGTGCAAGCAGAGATGTACACGAAAACGTTGTGGGCGTATGCTGTATTGCACAAGATATAACTCACCAAAAGACTATAATGGACAAGTTTACTCGAATAGAAGGTGATTACAAAGCTATTGTCCACAACCCAAACCCATTGATTCCCCCATCTTTGGAACCGATGAATTGGTTGGTGTTCTGAGTGGAACCAAGCCATGACCGAGATATCTGGGCTGTCTAGAGAACAAGTCATAGATAAAATGCTTTTGGGGGAGGTTTTTGGGACCCACGCAGCCTGCTGTCGGCTCAGTAATCAAGAGGCGTTTATAAACCTTAGCATTGTTCTTAATAAAGCTATGACTAGTGAAGAATCCGAAAAGATTTCGTTTGGATTCTTCGGTAAAAATGGGAAGTATGTAGACTGCATGTTATGTGCTAGTAAAAGGGTGGACAGTGAAGGAACAGTTACCGGGCTTTTCTGCTTCTTGCAGTTAGCAAGTAAAGATCTTCAACAGGCTATCCATTTTCAGAGAATATCCGAGCAAATTGCAGCCAAACGACTTAAAGCTTTAGCTTATGTTAGACGACAGATAAAGAATCCGCTTTCTGGGATTATATTTTCAAGAAAAATGCTTGAGGGGACGGATCTGGGAGATGAACAGAGGGAGCTTCTTCACACCAGCGCTTTGTGTCAAAAACAACTTAATAAAGTGCTAGATGACACTGATCTTGATAGCATCGTAGACGGGTATGATTGGTTATAAATGATATCATTTCTTGAATTTACATCGTTTATTAAAGTATGAAACTTTACGCAAACTCTTTGCAGGTGTTTGGATCTTGAAATGACCGAGTTCAATCTCCAGCAAATCCTGGGTGCCTCGTTAAGTCAAATTATGTCCAAAAGCAACATAATGGGCATTCAAATAGCGAACAATATCGCTGAAGATATGTTGTTGGAGAAGCTGTACGGTGACAGTGTAAGGCTTCAGCAAGTTCTTGCAGATTTCTTGCAACTATCAGTCTCTTGTACACCACCTGGTGGCCTCCTCACAATTGCAGGCAACTTGACGAAAGATCATTTAGCCAACTTAGTTCAGCTTGTGAATTTAGAACTCAGGTACGTGTATGTTGACTCAAACTCGATATTTTGTTGTGATCCTATCGGCTCTTGGATTGGTTATATTGAAACGCGTTTTTGTAGGATAACACACACTGGAGGAGGGGTGCCTGAAGAGCTGTTAAGGCAGATGTTTGGCAACAGTGTGGAAGCAACTGAGGAAGGAATAAGCTTTGTGATTAGCAGAAATCTACTGAAGCTCATGAGTGGAGATGTGCAGTATTTGAGGGAAGCCACAAAGTCAACTTCATCATCACTGTTGAACTTGCTTCTGCTGGTACAAAGAAGGCATAAACAGACTTCTTTATGTTGCAGTTTACAAGAATCAACCTTTGCATTCTAGTTTTCGGCTTGAGTGTCTTGTGGTAATTTGCACGTGTAATAATGGGTTTTGTTGCCTTTGGAATAAAATTTGGTATGTCATGGTGTTGTTTTGAAGGGTTATATATAATGTAATTGCCATTTGGTGATTGAAGTGTTTGCGGACTAACAATAACTGAGCGTAGTTAAACTATTGAAATAACTAAAATCAAAGATGTTAAAATCTGAAGTCACGCTTTGAAGTAGAGTGTTGCAACAAAGTTTAGCTTAAGTGTTGATGTTGGTGGTCCACCGGCCCGACTGGCCATCTTGACCCGGTTGGGTTGATATGGACCTCAAATAGAAATAGAAAGTGATGGACTGATATGGGACAAAATAAGCGGGCAAGGATGGGTCGACTAAAAAAACACGTGTTTATAATTACCCACAATCATACATATAGGGTTATGCAGTATATAAATCTATATATGTTATTCTAATTTCTCAAAGATGTTCACCGTCCTTCATGTAAGAAGAGAAGGACGAAAAATTCAAAAGCAGAAAAAAACGCACGGTTTGTGAGCTTTTAGGCAAATCAATATGTTCATAACACATGTATGATAATAGCCGTTAAAAGAAAAACATGAATGATTACAAAACAATTAACTAAGCGACAAAAGAAATAACAGCCTTTAATATATTATTAAATCACAAAAGTGGGAACCATAAAATACATGGACGCCCCACAGCATCTTTAGTTGAAATATATCTTTATTTAAAACCCAGCAAACACAAATAAAAGATTGAAAAACCCATAAATGACACTTGGTACTCATGAATTTAATTTACTTCTTGGGAGCAAGTCTTGACTTAATTTTTTCCACCAATTTGTTTCCAACTTGAAATGATTTTGTCAACACAACATCTTCTACGGTCGG
Organism: Flaveria trinervia; assembly: GCA_025506515.1. Lineage (NCBI taxonomy): Eukaryota > Viridiplantae > Streptophyta > Magnoliopsida > Asterales > Asteraceae > Flaveria > Flaveria trinervia. Next base: position 101,039,431 of record CM046444.1, read on the forward strand.
AGATGACGCAAACACAGCGTTAGCCACCCGTTGGGTGCCCGGCAACTGGCTGTTGAAGCCAGCAATAACCGCAGCGGGAACTTTACCGTTGTTTATCTGGAAGTGAATTAAGCCTCTAGGGAAGGTGAAAATTTCACCTTCCTTGACGGTCTTGGAAAATAGTTTATTTTCCGTGGTGATGAACCCAACATCCAATTCGCCTTGGAGCACAAACACGATCTCAGTGGCTCTTGGGTGGGTGTGTGGTGGGTTCAAACCCCCTGGTGCGTAATCAATACGAGCCATGGACACGCCCAGAGTGTTTAGTCCATTGATTTGTTGGACTGAGGCGGGTGTAACGGTAGCACCAAAGGTGTTGTTGGTGAGCCCTGGCTTCGCTAATCCAGCGAAAAAGAAATCGTCTGCGGATATGTTGCTTTTGCAAGCAAATCCATTCAACTTTAAACCTGTTTTATGTAAATCAGTTTATCAGTATTAAAATTCTCTTAGGACCCAGAAACATATTATGATTTATTAAATAAGAAAGGAGGTACCTGAAGAAAGATCTGCGACACAAACATCTTGAAGCAAATCAGGATCTGCAGACACCAAGGAGATCATGACTATCATCATGCCAACTATTAACCCATAATCACTGGTACCCATATCTACACTTGATAGCTCAAAAAGTATCTAGTAAACCCTTTTCAATTTGTATTTGAATGGTGTAATAATTACTGCACAAAAGGAGGAAAATAAAGGAGGAAAATAAAGAAGGAAAATAAAGGAGGAAAATAAAGGAGGAAAAGTGGATTTGAGTGTGAGGAGAGATGACGAGTTATGTGGTATTTAAACTAGGTGAAAGAATGCAAATAGGTAGTAGGTCTTTTTCGTTTAATTTGAAAGTTTTGTCTTGCTTCTATGGGCTTATTTTATGTCGTAAGATAAGTGGGATCAATTGTCAAATAGGGGAAGATAAAATTTCCAGATTACTCTTCTTTTCTTCTTTTTTTTTTCGGTTTTTGTTGGAAATTACAGAGTTCAGGAAGAAATCTAATGAACTTTAACCTATTAAAAGGAATCTAGTCTAATTGATATGGAGGTGTTAGAATGATGTTTCTTTTTTAAATTAATCGGGGTTGAAGTTTTATTGTAAACAAATGTTGTAAATTTACGATCTATAAGTTCACGTTAAAAGAAGTTACTATTATTCATCACAAATCATGATATGATACTGGTTTTAACTATATTTATATTGGACCGAATTTAGAAGGAACATTAATCTAATTTTTTTTTATCAATATCAGTTTTCGAAATAGAATTTATCAAACGTTTGTTCCCTCCTCTGATTTAGGTAATTAATTAACTTGAAAATTGAAGTCATGTAAAAATGTTAATTTACAAGTTACATGACGACTTGTTTTCTTTGTTATATAACAAGTTTGTTATTCAAATATATGGAGTATGTTCAAATAAAAAGTTTTTAAGTCTAAAAAGATTAACGTACAGATTTGTTTTAACATATTTTCATTTATTTTTTAAAACAAATGATATTTTGATTATTGTGTAAAATATTTCAAGTCATTGTTGTAAAATATTTTCATCATTGTGTTTTTTATTCGTGTTATCTTCTTATTATTTTTTATTCTTGTTTTAACATATTACCTTTTATTATTTTAAAAACAATGACATTTGGGTTATTGTGTAAAATATTTTAGTTTTTGTTGTAAAATATTTTCCTCATTGTGTTTTTTTATGTTTTAATTTTTTTTGTGTTAGTTTCTTTATTATTTTTTATGTATTTGATAAATTTAATATTTTTATCATTGTGTTTTATATATATTCGAAGTAATAGCAACGCTGTTATACCACTGTGAACATAAAAAAACATCATTTTAGAAGAAAAAAAAGATATTTACAAAAACATAAGGATGGGCAAGAAAGACACAACAATGCGACACGAGTTGGTAAGCATATTTTTTATATAAAAATACTATACTCGTTTTAAATAAAAATTAGTTAATATTATAAGTTATTTTTTTTAAAAAGCACGTATATAAAAGTTATGAGCATTTAAAAATTTTGATCACGATAAAATACTATTCCATCAAAAAATTTTAATTTTTTTCTTATAAGTTGATCTCTACCAATTAATTAAAAAGATTAATGGATAAAAAATTTTCTTAGGCTTTTTAGCATAAATACTTTTTTTTGTTATATCCTACCTCAAATATATTATTGAGATATTTCCAATATTAATGACTATAAGTTATATATAATTTTGGCATTTCATATATCAAACTTTTGAGTAAACTAGACGAATGATCCTTGTGGTTTAAAACAAGTTATGCATTTGGTACGTAATAATTAAACTATTCGCTTCAAAATAGTCCCTTACGTTTTCTTGAACTGCAATATATATTAAACCCAAGAAAAAACCCAACTCTAACAAGCCGCTAGAGCGAGTAAATAACACCAAAAAGAAGAAAGAATACACTAGATGTTGAACAAATAGCAATTAGCGCATTTTTAAAATGAGAGAATTTTTGATCTAGTTTAGACACAATGGTTATCCAAACTTTTGATATTATTCACCAACTTGTATATCGACAGCTTCCAGTTAGGAAATACTGCTTCGTTCCTCTTCTTCGAGATTTAACAATATGCCATGAAATAAGATAATTGCCTGAACTAGTTTACTTTTCGTTGAGTAAGCAATAGAGTTTTTATGTATCTCCAACAAATATTGATGGTGAAGGCGTTACCAGGTGGTACACGACACCTTTCATGACTCTCAGTATTGCGTAATAACAAGAGATTAATAGGTGTTCTGTAAATTCAGGAGTTGCTCACATAAAAGACATAAAGAAGCCCTCACATTCACATTCCTTTTTATGATAGCACAATGGGTAGTGATTCGTTTCATCATGGCCATCCATACAAAGATGCTTGCCTTTTATTAGAACCCAATTACCAGGCACAGAACTACCCTGCTAGGTACGGGGTCAAGCGATTTGACCAGTAATGGACCCTATAATTCTAAAAATTTAAGCGAACCCATAGTTTTTTATAGAGTGAACTCATTAGTAATAATAATTATAAACAAAACACGGGACAAAAGCTTGGTCTACTAGATTTCACCCTTTATAGGCGTGTATGAAATTCCTTCATGTCTAAAGTTCGAATCTTGAAAGTTTTATTTTCATATTCTTTTTCTCCGGATTGCGAATTGGACCAATTACCAATTAGTACTATTAATTCTATACTTAACAAAACAAAGAATTCTGTACATCAACTTACTTGAGGTTGCTAGTTCGAATCTTTATTGTTTATTTTTTATACTTTATTTATCGCTGAATTACTTCTTTCGTACTTTTTCAATTCTCAATTTCTCATATATTTATTGAAGAACTTATAGTATTGTGATGCATCAATTTCTACAAGTCATGTATATATATATTTATAAAACAGATGCATTTTACTTTATGTAGATTTATGTATATGAGATATGATACTTCTGTTTTCTTCACAATATTAATCGAGGCAGAAAGCGCTTGCGAACTTGCATTAGATGCAGACAGTTAATGCAAGTGATATTTGAATTTTTTTCTTGTACTTCCATTTTAGTAAATAAGTTATTTGTATTAGGGTTTGGAATGAAAATTAACTTTATATCTTTTTTGAACCAAACATGTGTTTAATGATTTCAGTTGTTGATGGGAACTTTAGTGTAAAAAAGTCGACAACATCAAGTTGATTAAAATCTTAACATTGAAAAAGTGACACTAGTAGAATTTCTGTCACTGCCAATTACACCCTTTAAATATGATGGAATTAGGAGAGTGATTGTATTTCTAAATAAGACCTCGGATTGACTTGACCGAATATACCGCATGAGGGTCCAAATTGCATGCCCACCCACTATTTGTTTGGGTGAAAAAGGAATGCACGTTGACATTTTACTTATATAACATGAAATCTATTTTGGAGATGTTTGTACACGGGCTTCAAAAATTTCACCTATGAGGAATATTGAATAATACTAGAATCAACAGAGGCATGATTTAGTGATGTATACTAGCGATTACCCTTTGCCACATGAGCGTGATTTGGTCCTAAATCACCACCACCATAAAAAGAGTAGACTAAGTTTAAAGCCTTCAACGGTTCGATCTCGAGATCGCCCTTGGCTTTAGGGGCTAAAACTTTATCCTAATATATCCAATTGATCTTTAAGGTATTATTACTATAGAAATTAATGTAGGAATCATTCATAAGAAAATTAAACTAAAACAATTTTTATTAATATAATCAATATAAATAAACATAAATTAACAGTTACAATTCTCTTTACAATTTTACAGAAATAGATGAATAGAAATGTAAAAGCTAAGGATCATGTTTAACACGAGCCCTTAAACACAAATTCCGAGCCTCCTAGGAGAACTCGTTTTGTTTCCCAGGGTCAACATCCGAAACAGTTAGTACGCCGTGATTGATCTAGAACCCAAACTTGTTTGTAAAAGAAAAACCAGAGAGATGGAGAATGTTTAGAGAACCTGTTAGCCTCAGGTTTATCGAGTTATGTTGGTGTGATTTTCCTTGTGAGGCACCCTTAATATTTATAGTGGAATTCGAACTATACCAGCCACTCAGCCATAACTCAACCATTAATTCGAAATCGTAATTGCTCATTTAATTCGTCATAACAACCATCAGTTTCGGTCAACATGTAACATAAGCTATTACGAGTCATGGTTCGAACCGCCCACCAAGATCAGTCACGCTTGACTAGACCCCCTGAACCAACCTTAAAAAAATACTAAGGCGGCTCTCGGCGATGCGAGTGTGAAACGTGCAAAGTGCACCGTCAAAGCGCCACATTGCGCCCGGATGCCCACGCCACCTGCGCGCGTGTGCGAGTGCAAGTGCGAGTTAAGGGTGCTTCGCAACCTTCGTGAATACACTTAGTGTGAAACTTTAGAAAACAATATAGTCAAGAGGTTATAAAATATCAACCATTTTATATTCTTTCTTTCCTCTAATATGGGACAATTTCTCATACTATTAATTCCTAATGTCACTCATTAATAAAGATATTAATATTATCAATAGATTTCCAACAATCCCCCACATGAATGTAAATCAATTCTCCCAAATATTCAACAGTCAAGTGTTGCAAGATAGGTAGGTTTTCCGTTTGAACATTCCTTTGTGACGTATACTTAGTTTTCTAGCGGTGTGTAGACACGATGTCTTTGAACAAACCCTGTTTTATGTACATGACAATATACATTCACATAACACTCTTCCTGGTTTGATAAACCACTCATTGTCGGGTCCATTAATTGTCATGGAACACTTTCCTGGTTTTGCAAGAGCTCTAGGATTTGCGCCTCCCTACAAATCCGTTCAAAGTAACCCTACCTCTCTCTAACATAGGTGATTTGATGAATCGTTAAAAGCGTCATGGTTATATTGATTCCCACGAATCATCTAACCTTAATATGCTTAACCTCACTTAGGTCTCTTATCCAGGATACTCCCCTAGAGTGAATGGACAAGGAAGTTCGTTAATCCCTTTTTAGTTTTAGTATATTCCTCTAAAGTGGCATCATTGATCATGTGATTAAGTTGTCCTATTAAACCTAGATCTTGGGATCTCCAGTCAACTAGGTTAGGTCATATTCTCCTTTTTCGTAGGCTTTAGTCCTATTTATGTAGACAAATTATAAACTAATTATGTGCTTAAGCCTTTTGTTAATGGTGTGCAATGTTATCTTTTGACTTGACATGGTCAATCTTAATAAATCCCGTTGATATTAGTTCTCGTATTGTGTTATGTCTACGCCTGATGTGCCTTGATTTTCCATTGTACATTAAGCTTTTGGCTATACCAATTAGCGACGCATTATCACTATGTATGAAAATAGCTGATAAAGGCTTTCGCCATTTTGGAATTTCTTCCACAAATTGACGTAGCCATTCAGCCTCTTTTCCGGCTTTATCCAAAGCGGTAAATTCTAATTCCATTGTTGTCACACCCCGACCGACGGCGGAATCATCGGGGCGGACGAATGTGAAATTATTCTTCATAGCACATGGAACTAAATTAGTTGGAATAATATTAAATACCATTATTCATTGAATAAAACAAGTCAATTAAGTCATTACAATACACAAAAATATAAACAACATAAGATGTTTAATTTATCTAAGTCCAAGTCCTATATGAGCAAGAAGAGTTCCTCAAGTATCAACCTGAAACATGTTAAAAATAAAGGGTCAACTTTTAAAGTTGGGTGAGTTTCTATGGGTTAAACGTACATATATATAAAAGGTTTTACAAGTAGCAATTCATATCAATGGTTTTAAATTATGCAAGTTTATAAAACACATATAGTTTCAACCAAACCTCGACTTGATTACAAGTTCATAAGATTGGCTAAGTGTACTTGGTTCCCCTGATGAACAAGTCATATGTCATAAGGAGCCGACAATACATCAGCTTTAGCACCAAATATGCTTGTTAAGCCTAAAGATCTAAGAGGTCGCCACACTAGCAATAGTTAATGATTGTAAACAAAATATGTATCTCATATAACACTCATAATAATACCAATAACCATGACAAAAAATGTAAAGATGAATTGCATGTGCATTTACAAGTATCAAGATGTTTACAAGTGTAAGTTTATAAGGTTAACATGTTTTACCTCAAAAGGTGTGAAATAAAGTAAAAAGAGGGCATGGAGGACTCACATGGAAAACTCACAATAATAGTGATGGTTGTAGAATACATAAGAAAGCTTGGATGTTCAAAAGCCAAAGGTGATGTCCTAAATGATAAAAAGAAACAGTAACTTGAGTTTGGAATATATTACAAGAAGTTAGGACGCTTAGGAATGCCAATAAGTGAAAGGTAGATTGATAAACGATTATTGTACCAATTTTAGATTCTGGACAGAATGTTTTGTACGTTTTTGAACAGGTTTTTAAAATAGTAAACGGCTTCATAAAATTATAAAAATTTACATTTGACTAGTTCAAAGTCTACCGGACAACTTTCATTTAGAAAATTCTTATGAAAAGATTCGTAAATAGGTCAAACAAGCAGCACAAGATAGAAGGTGCTGAAATGCGCACTTATCTTGTGAAGGCTATTTTTCAGTCGTGCAATTGAGTTTGAAGACGTATAAACTATCGTTGAAAAGGCAATTCAATGAACTTAACATTGGAGTCCAATTTTACTCAAATTTAGTTTGTTATGATCAAGTTATTGTCGGTTGAAGTAAGATTATATTCTGCCAAAATCGTAGTAAGACACTTATGTGCACTTTTAATATCGTTAAAGCATGAAATGGGTTAGAACAATTTATTATGTCAATATATGGTATATTAGTCTTCAATTGAGTTATAAAATTATTCTAAGACTTTGGCATAACCATCATTTAGAAAAATAATCTTGTGGAATAAGTGAATGCAGCGACATAGTTGTCCATATGCAAACGATATTTTTTGTTTATGTTAGTGTGTTGTTAGATTGATTTAGGAATGTTAGTGATTGTTATAAGGTTAGTGAACATTAAAAGATTAATTATAAAATGATAATGATTAAAATAAAATAGATTTAGTAGAAGAAAGAATAAAAGAAGAACATAAAGTCATGAGAACAATTGGATGTTAGGATGATTGAAATGTATAATATAAAAAAAACAATAAAAGATTACCTTAATATTAAGAATTTTTAAAATTTATTGTAAATAAAATTGTTCAAATTGATCATAACCAATGAATGAAAGAAAGATATGAGAGTAAGATTTTTAGAGAATGAGCAAATGAAAAGTGAGGCTGAAGGCTTGCTTTTATAGTTGAGGTTAAAAGTAGATTATGAATGGTGTTAATGGTGGGTTTTAAGTCTTTTAAAAGGGGGTTATGATTGGAATTTGAAATAAATATAAAATTAAATAATTCAAATAAATAAAAGAATTATTACAATTTAAACTTTAAATTTATTAAAACTTTAATTTTAATTTAACAACTTTTTTTATTAAATCTTTGTAGACTTTATAAATCTAATAAGAACTTGTAATTTGATTATTTATTTTAATTGAATATTTAAAATCTTATAAATATTAATAACCTTTTTATAGACCTTACATATTTGTAAAAATAATAATCTTTGTATTTTAATCCTTTATTTTAGTTTTATAATTAAAACTCATAAATGACAAATAAACTTCATGAATTTATAAAATCTCATTCTATAAATCATGAAATTATCATGAATTGAAATTACCATGAATTGATTTAATAGTTGAAAGTTGAATAAATAGTATTATTATTTTTTTGAAGGATTAAAATAAATTAAATTTCTAATTAATGTATTTGATTTTCCAAAATTGACCCAAATGGGCAGTTGTTACAATTGTGGATCTAGCTATAACCGTTTGCTTGGATGATCTCCAAGATATTGATGCTCCACCATGTAAGAATACATACCCACTTGTTGATTTGGAATCCTTTATATTTGATATCTAGTTTGCATTAGTGTACCCTTCAATCATGGCTGGATGACGGGTATAATGCAATCCATAGTCTTTTGTGTATTTTATGTATCTAAGTACCCTTATTATACTCTTCCAGTGTTCTAAGCTTGGATTACAAGTATATCCACATAGCCTATTCACTGCGTATGCTAAGTCAGGTCTAGTACATGCCATTAGATACATTAGACTACCAATGATTCTTCTCATTTCAAAAAGATCATGCAGAGGTAAGTTAAACATGTCTTGTGATGTGTAGACATCTTGACCACCTTGATCTCTTTTGACATACCATCTTTTTGGATTAGTAGTGAAGGCCCAGAACAATATGGATCTTCCTAATGCAAGAGGAGCTACTCGGATTGGAGTTGGTTGAGCTACCCGTTGTTGCACTTTCGTAGGATGTTCTAACTCATCCTGAGGTTTAGAGGTGTATGACTTGGACTTCTTTCTAGACTTTTTCCTCCTAGGCATCCTTTTTCTCCTTATTAAAGTCTTTGACTGAAAGGACTGGCCTTTAGCACCAGGTTGTTCTATTTAGTCCTTCGCAATTGGGTCCTCTTTTGTCACAGGTACAAAATGAGCGGGAGTTTGACCCTGTTATGGATAAGAATATCAAGCTTGCTAAGGTCCAGCAGGAGGTCCATGTTGTGTTGTCTCAAATTATTCAACCTTAACCTCCACTTCTGGAGGGGCTTGACTTGGTGGGGAGTGTAAGTCAATAAGATTTCCTCTCTTGATCTTTTGCTTGATCATCCTAATGTGCTCATCCATAGTGGATAGAAACCTTAGGCCAAGTCTCTTCATGAGAATCCATACAGCTTCAAGAAGCCAATCATCCTCTGCCTATCATCAGACTTCTTTTGACTCTTTTGGATTATGGCTCTTGACTTAGTTGTTTATTCCCTCATCTATTTCTTAGAAGCTTTTTGCTCTTTTTGAACGTGTACCTCAAGCTACTTGAGATATTCAAACTCAATATATTCATATGAAAAGGGAAGAAGTACAACTACCTGGTAGAGATCTGTGGCACTCAGTTAGTTTATTATGTTTTGTTTGTCAGCCTCCTTATCTACCTGAGGTTGTTAAGTTACCACAGCCTATTTTGCAGAACTTTCTTGAACCGGGGAGAGGGTAGAACATGTTTGTACAACCTTTTCTGCTTTTTTTCTTTCCTAATCTTGAGGAGCAACTCCACATCCTCTGCCTCCTTCCACTCCTTAGACATTTCCATGTCTTCCAGTTCATTCAATTCATCTAAAGGGAGAGAGATAATCTTATATACATCATAGTTCCTAGTCTATAGGTAATTAATCCTGACTACTTTTAACTCATCATTTTGAGTGTTTGGTCTGGGTGCAGCCCTGATTGCAACTTCCATGAAGCCTAAAGACCTAGTGAAACTTTCTCCCCTTAGCTTCCTCTTCACTCTCTCCTCTCCTCCTCAATCTCCTTAAGAGTCATTTTCCTTTTCTCTTTATCACCCACAGACCTTTGTGACTTAGGGTAAAGAGAGCTTTGGCCTTCATTTCTTGGAGTAGCTTCTAGACTCTGGCTAGAGAGAAGTTGTGTTACAACTTCACCAACAGGCATTTACTGAGGGATTGGGATACTGAAGTTGTTGGTTCTATGATAGTGCTCATAGGTTCCATCACTAGGCCTTCAGTTAAGCTTTTCCCTTTGAAGCTTATAGGGTCCACTTCAACATCTAGTTGACCGATGACATTGCCTGCTCGTATTTGTCTTCTTGTTTTGAACACTTCAACAATCCAGTCTTGAATTCTTTGAGCCATTCTACTAGCTTGCCTGAATTAACTTGGGTTGGAAAGTGGCATGTTGACTAGATCAAGACCTTATAGTAGTTCAAGATTTGAAAATTTAGGATCTCTTGCTGCCCTTGAACTCTTTGAAGTATAAGGACCCTTCTATTAGCATCATACCTCCACCCAATTATGTAATTTGAAGCTCCTTGGGGCATGGATGATATTGCCCTTTGAATTCCCTCCTCAAATAGACTTCGAATGAGATAGTCCACATTAATGTGAATTTGAGGAGGTTGTTGAGTATGGACAACTACAAATAAGGATGGTGAGTCCTCAATGTCCATACTCTGTAAAGAACTCGTAGGTTTTATAACTGCTAAGACTTTCTCCCCCTTTTTGGTAACATCATCCACTTGCATGGGTGATCTAGGAGTTAGGTCTATTACATCCATAGGTTCTTGTGTTTTTGGTTGAGCTCTTCTTAAAGGTCTTCCAGCTAGTTTCTCCATGAGATAAGAGATCTCAAGTTGCTGATCATTGACCTTGTTTTGTAAGATAGTCACCTGAGATTCAAGGTGACTAACTTTAGAGACTAAATAGGAGCATGTTTTGGACAATTACTGCATCTTTAGTCTCATGTTCCCCTCATCTTCATAAAAAGAATCTTGGGGTATGAGATAATTAGACCAAAGTCTTCCCTCTCACCACCAACATGGTGTTCTTGGTTGATGGATTTCCCTTGCTCATTGACAACTTCAAGTGATGTGTTAGTGGGCTGATTTGTCATGGTTGAGGTCCTAATGATGTAATCATTTGTAGAAGTGAGAGCCTTTTTCATATATATCTCCTGAACAGGTTCATGTAGATCCACTTCAGTGATGGGTGAATGATGTGGGCTAGACAAGAGAGGCAGGAGTACTCATCTCTCTTTGAGTAGCGAAAGAATAGAGAGACTCATGGTACTTACTAAATACTATGTATTCATCATCATAAAATTATAGGTTAGGTATGGATTATTTTAGATCAAGAGGGTGGGGATGGTAATTGTCCCTTGAAGGTTATTCACTAGAGATTTGAGACTCTGAGTGCAGGCTTAAGGCTGTTTGGGTAATGAGCTCATCAGGCTGAGCATGAGGAACCTCAACACTGATTGTTGATGAGATGGGAGTGGTTTGCTCTTTAGGCGAAGTGGGAGCTCTAATATCTAGTTTCTCCTATGTGGGTTGTGATATGGGGGCTTGCACAAGTTCAATAGCTTGAGTAGAGGTTCGTTTGATTTTTTTATGGTAGGTGAGGAGTGTTTGAGGCTGTGTAGGTGGTTGAGAAGTAGAAGATGTTGGTTTAACACTAGTTTGTGTTGCTAGGAGGTCACCTTGAGCAATGAGCTCTAATATTTTTGGGACAAGTGTTGTTTCTACCCCAGAGAAGCCACCAATTGGAATCTTTATGGTCGAGGCTTCATCAGTCCCAATTTAAGAATATTACCTATTCCCCTAAACTATGAGCCCAGTTCATAGTTGAGAATGTGTTGAACATATCTAGGGAACATATAATACTCTAAGGAGTCTAAATTTGCAAGTAAATTGGTATACACAAACCATGAGTACCTGAACATGACCCTTTGGACCATTCTATGTACTATGAAGGACATATTTTCAAGAATCTGGTCCCATCCCCCATACTTGTTGGATAAGCTGTGGATGACCACATGAAGCAGGTACATCCACTAGGATAAGACCTCTCTTTCCTGAAGGTCTTTACAGAGAAATCTTCCTCATAGCCTATCTGCTCAAAGGAATGATTTACAGCTTCCTTTGGGAAGGACAATTCACCTTCTATGTCTTCTAGCTGAACATGTGTGTTGATGATGGCTAGAGTGATGAAGATTATCCTCCCCTTCATTATGGCAGACTATGCCTTCTCCCCATCCATGACGACTTCTTGATAGGTCTTCTAGAATTCCAAAAGCTAATTCTCATAGAGAGGATGATCAATGGTAAGGGAGGTGAAGTAGTTGGACAAAGAAAGAAAATGACAGACATTTGAAAAACTTGGATCTTTCTCAGAGTACAACATAGCAACCTGATTGTGCTGCTTGTGGAGTTGCATGGAAAAATCATGGTTGTTTCTACATACTAGGTTGACCATTTTAGAAATCTTAATGGTGAAGGAAGATAAGAACAAAGGCGGTTTTAGGTGAATTTAGGTTAAGAAGAATTTGCAGGAGTAGAGGAAAGTGAAAGAGGAGGTAACCGTTGGGTATATTTATATAAAATGGATTTGAGACAAAGTTAATGAAAGCGGATAAACTTTGAAATCCAGATGTCGGTCCCACCTTTGAAAAAGTGCCCAAAAAGGTAGTTTTCTTGGAAGTCAAAAATCTTCTGAAGGTATTTTGTCTTCGGAAGTTTTGATAAAAAGCTTCCGAAGCTAAAATGGCTTCGGAAGAAATTTGAAAGATTATAGAGAATTTTGCTTCGGAAGATATTTAGGCTTCGAGATTTTATTCTAAGAGGAATAAAAGCTTCCGAGACTTAAAATTACTTTCGGAAGGAAATTGTTCTAAAAAAGGTATTTATGTTCATTTATGCTTCAGAAGATATTTAAATTTCTTCCAAAGGTAAGGTGAAATAAATAGTTATTTGTTTTGGATGACATAATTTTCTTCCAAAGGTAAAGAGATATTTTCCGAAGTAAAAATTTATCAAATTTTAAGTAAACTAAGAGATAAAATTTTAAATGATTTTTCTTTCAAAGTAAACAAAAGCTTATGAATATGATGAAATAGACAACTTAGTACACACATATTTTAAAAATAATATGAATTAAGTATAAAGAAAAACCACTCAAAGTTAATCATCCCAATAGCTGATATAAGATATTTAAATATCTGTTCATCAAAAGCTTTGGTGAATAGATCGGCATATTGTTCATTTGTGTTAACTTTGACCAGTTTGGTTAATACCTTTTCAGAGTTATCTCTAACAAGATGATACATGACGTTGATGTGTTTTGTCTATGAGTGTTACATAAGATTTTCTGTAATAAAGATAACACTGTTGTTGTCTATGTGGGTAGGAGCCTCTTTGAAGTTGAATCCATAGTCAAGCATCTGATTCTGAATCCAAAGCACCTGAGTATAGCTGCTAGCAGTAGTAATGTATTTAGCTTCAACTGTTGCTGCAGACACACAAGATTGTTTATTGCATTGCCAAGAGACATCCTTCCACCAAGAATTGACATCCCCCAGAAGTAGACTTTGCAGTCATATGCAGCCACTATAGTCACTATCTGTATATACATATAAGTTGAAATTAGAATTCTTTGGATACCAGAGGCCTAATGTAGCAGCACCTTTGTGGTATCTTAGAATCCTCTTGACAGTGACTAGGTGTGACATCTTGGGGTTGGCTTAGTATCTTGCACAAATACATGTGGCAAACATGATATCAGGCTTGCTAGCTGTGAGGTACATAAGAGACCCAATCATAGCCGTGTAAAGATGTTCATCTACACCCTCCCCCTCAAGATCAGGTCCAAGTGAGTGGTTTCTAGCTATGGGTGTCTTAGCAACCTTATAGTCAGTCATCTTGAATCTTGTAAGTGTGTCTTGTACATACTTTGACTGACTTATGAAGATGCCACTGTCAACTTGCTTCACTTGAATTCCTAGAAAGAAATTGATTTCTCCCATTGCACTTATTTCAAATCTATTCTTCATCAGCTTCTCAAAGTCTTTGCAAAGCTTTGGATTAGTTGACCCAAAGAAAATGTCATCTACATATACTTGAACTAGCATTAAGTCAGTCCATATCCCTTTGGTGAAGAGAGTTCCATCTATAGTACCCCTTTTGTAGCCATGCTGACAAAGATGCTGAGACAAAGTCTCATACCACTTCTTGCCTTGATTTTGATGACAAGCCCTCTATCATCATTCTTGTTCTTGAACACCCATTTGGTTCCTATGGTAGTCTTCCCTTGAGGAAGAGGACATAGGTTCCAAACCATTTGCCTTTTGAATTAAAGCAGCTCCTCCTATATAACTTCAACCCAACTTCCATCATTTAAAGCCTCATCAACTTTCTTTGGCTCTAGCTAGGACGAGAAACAAGAGTGAAGACAAACATTTGCATCATGGGTTTGTCCTCTTGTTCTTACCCCAGTGTCAACATCTCCAATGATGTTTATGGTGGGGTGAGACTTATGAATCCTTAGTTGAGGGATTACAACAAGTTGTTTGGAGAGATCTGAATTTGAGAAATATAGATCAGACATTAAAGTTTCTCCCACCACATCAGCGCACTTATCAAATGATACTTGATCAATAAGTGTGTGACATCATTTATGTTATCTTCAATGGAGTGCTTGTCAGCATCAAGAAACTCTTGATCACTATCACCACCTCTATTTCCTTCTATATTTAAAGCCCCTTCATTTGAGTGTTGTGCCTCTGACTTGGATTTGGTGGCATCTCAGATGTATCAACTGAATTTGATATGGTTATGCTGATAGGAACTCCATCTGCAGGATTATTTACCATTAGAGCTGAAGTAGTATGATTTAATGGTTTTCTCAGCTAAAATCTTGAATCAGGATCACCTGTTGATAAGATATCTTTGGACCCTAAAACATTCTCACAAGATATATTAAAATAGTTGGTAAGTAATCAAGATCAAATAGCCAATCTGGACCAGAACCTTTCACACTGGGAGTGGGTTCATTGAAAGTCACATTTGCTGCCTCCTCAACTACTCTAGTTCTGAGATTGTATACTCTATAAGCCTTAGCTTGAGAAGAGTATCCAATAAAATATCCGTCATCTGATTTCTCAGCAAATTTGGCTATTTGGTCTTTCGTATTCAAGGTGGTGCAAGGACAACCAGATGACCTGAGAAAACCAATGAGAGGTTTTCTCTTGTGCCAAAGTTCATAAGGAGTCTTACATGAGTCTTGACTACTAAAACTCTGTTTTGCACATAGAAACTAGTGTTTACTACCTCTACCTAAAAGGTGATGGGTAGTTTACAATCTAACAATATAGTTCTTACAGCTTCAGTTAGTGTCATGTTTCTCCTCTCAGCAATACCATTTTGCTTAGGAGTCCTAGGAGCAGTATATTGTCTTGAGATACCCTTTTCATCACAAAATGTATCAAGGATTTGGTTCTTGAATTCAGTTCCTTGATCACATCTTATGGTCTTGACCATGTGATCACATTGATTCTCAATCTTTAAGATGAATTCTTCAGGATCTCAGGGGTCTCATCCTTAGTTCTATAGAAGAAGACTCAAGTGAACCTTGTAAAGTCATCCGTGATCACCAATAGTAAGAGGTCCTTCCTAGACTTATTACACTGGTGGGGCCAAAGAGATCCATATGTAACAAGTGTAGGGGAGTAGTGATAGAGTTTCTTTCCTTTGGCTTGTGAGATACCTTGTCGTGCTTCTCCTTCGGGCATGCAACACAATGGTCATCACTGGTAAACTCTTTCTTAGTTACCAAATTATTCTTAATTAATTTATTCATGTTTTTAAAGTTTACATGACATATTCTTTTATGCCTCAGGAAAGAGTCATCACTATTGGCTTTAGATAGATAACATTAAACTTCTCTTGAGGGATATGTTTCTTGCAAGTCCATATGGTACATTTTCCCTCTCTAGGGGGCTCTAAGCACGATATGCTCTTGAGGAATAACCACCCCAGGCTTGAAAACAATGCACTCATGCTCAGTGAATTGCATGTTATGATTCGGATCACAAAATGAGATACAATTAGAAGATTGTATCAAAGATCCTTAGCAAAATTTACCTTCTCAATGCTAAGCTTACCATTTGGGACCCTACCCCTTCCAGTAATGTAATCTTCAGCATCTTCTCCAAAAGCAACTCACCCTCCATCAACTTTCTCAAAATTTTAGAGTAGTGACCCATTGCCTGTCAGGTGCCTAGAACAACCACTATCAATGATCCATACATTAGTGTTTGTCTTGATTTGTTCCTGCACAAAAGAGATGTTTAGTTACATTCGAAAACCCAAGCCTTGTTGGTCTTCGGCTCATCAAAAGAAGTTGAGGATAATGTAATATTAATTGATCGTATAGTCAGATTTAGAGGATCATTTGCTGATGTTGACGTAGAACTTTCAATCACATGGTCTTTCTTTATCTTCGACACCACATTTGGAAGCTTAGACTTGTCCTTTAATACTTTGGAACTCTTGACAACTTTGGAAGTTTTGGAGACTGGACCTTCGGAAGATCTTGCTATCAACGCAACAGGCTTCAGTGCTTTGAAAGTATTCCTTTCTTCCGAGACCATTTTTTCTTCCGAGACCATTTTTTCTTCCGAATGCAAGTTTTCGCTTGTGTTCTTTTTCATTTTGGAGCTTCTGAAAGGAAAAGAGTTTCCTTCCGAAGCTTGCTTCTCCTTCAACTTCTGAGCAGGTTCTTTCTTGATCATGTGGACAGTACTTTTATTATTGTAAAGGCAATCCTTTGCAAGATGAGAAGTACTATCACACATGGCATAGTCCATTTTCTTCCTTCTGGGAGTTTTCCTTCAAGAATAAGGCTAAACCTGATCACTTTCCATTTCTATCTTCATCTTTGTAGATGATATGACAATTCTTTTAGGGTGAGAACTACCTTTGGAGCTGGATAGTTCAGATTATGCAACAATGGTACCCAACTGATCAGCCTTCATCATGATGCTGGGATGATTTGGACATGAACTAGAACTCTTGGTATTAGAGTTCAAGTTTGAGTCTTTAGCCTTAACCATCTTAAAAATCGCGGAGATAAAAACTTGCTTTTGCAAAGAGCTAAAAGTGGTCTTGATCTCTTGAGCCTTCTTGGATTTTCTTTTGGCCTTCCTAATTGAAACACCGGGTTATTTATTTATTTTGAAGCTGACGAATAAAGAAGAAAAGAAATAAAGTCCAAAGCTGAGGGACCAAACTCACCAACGAGAGAAAGTTGGGCATGTGGTGATATTTTTAGGGAGACGGCAGCCATAACCCTCTCCCCACACTTACATTTTCAGCCAAAAGAAAGAGAAGAGAGAAAGAAGAGAAAAAGGGAGAAAAGTTGGTTCGGGTTGATTCGAGTGAGTAAAATCATTGAGAAGCGGGTCAAATCGAAGCTCTTCTAGTTGTGGTCGTTTGTGTGAGTTCTAGGACCCCTCCTTTAAACGTTTTTGAATGATTTAGTGCTGGAACATATCTGAAAATCAGGTTTTTGAGTGTGTATGTGTTTGACCCATTTATGTATGTGCATGTGTATGTGTGTGTATGATTCGTTCGAGCCTTACTTATGAGCTTGTGTGTGACTGAATGGTGTGGTGGTATGCATTACTAAGGTTTAGGATGGTTGATTTGGGCTTAGAATGGGTTTGGATGAGCTTGGAGGTCGAAAATGGCAGATTAGGTTCGGGATGAACTGCATTATGCACCAGCTAGGGCTAGGCGACCGAATGGAGGCCATACGGCCCAATGAGGGGCGATTGGGGTTCATTCATATGATTGAGAGTTCATTCGCATGATTGGGGCCTGTCGCATGAGGAGTCAAGCGACTGAGGGTCCATTAGCATAAGTGCTCATCCGCATTAGTTTCATTCGCATGTGGTCCATTCACATTAGTTCCATTTGCTTGGGTGTTCATCCGCATTGGTGTTCATCCGCATGAGGTCCATTCGCATGAGGTTCAGCCGCATGGAGCCTATGCGACTGAAGGGTGTCCATACGCCCTAATAGGGCTGTTGCACCCGAGGAAAAGTGTAGTTTAACTTCTGACCTTCAGGGGAAGGTGCAGATGTAAGTTTTTGACGTAAAGGTTTCCATAAGTTCATGAAGATGACTGTTGAGGCCTTAGAGAGTATGCTGGGCATGATGATGGTGTTGCATGATTATACATGTTATGTATGTATGATGTTGCCCTATATGATGCTGATGACTGTGTATGATATGTTCCTTATTATGATGTATGCCTATCTTTCCTGTGGCTTTACATGTCATGTTAATGAATGAAGTGAAAGTATTATGTAACGTAAAGTGAAAGATAAAGAAAATAGGAACACCATTTGTATAGCCCCATTGCTACATACCCTAGGTACTGCGATCAGAGGTGCGATGCACCGTTATAGCTGGTCTATGATAGACCTAGGTCTAGTACCAGGAATAGCTGGGTATTGCACATAGCAATGGTACACCTAAACTCTACCCTAGGTACTGTGACCAGAGGTGTGATGCACCATTATAGCTAGTCTATGTTAGACCTAGGTCCAGTATCAGAGAATAGCTGGTAAAGTTTATGGTGCAAGGAAAAGAAAGAAGTAATGATGAAAGAATGAAAACATGAAAGATTAAAGAAGATAATAATGATATTATCTATGTGTACGTATGATGAATGATCGCATGAAAGTAAAGAACAGGTTTTAACGGAAGAAAAGTATGTTTTATTTTACAAAACTAGAACTCACTCAGCAACGCTGATTTTGATGTGTTTCCAGTTGGCAGGTAATGATTGCTGAGGATGGCATGAGGTGGCTACTCTGCTCTTTTGGGATGGCATCCATTTATATAATACTTTTGTGATGTAATGAAACAATGTATTTTGTAACTGATTAACGATGTATTATTTTGCAAAAGTTTTTATGATGAAATGAGATGTTATTTTTAAATGTTTCCGCTGAGATGCTTTATGAAATACAAATGTATTATATGTTTTATGTGCGATGAGGATCCAACTATAAGCGTCCCGGGGACGGGGCCTTACAAGTCGGTATCAGAGCCAAAGTTTAAGTGAAATGGGTAAAATTTCGAAATAAACCTTAACTTAAACTGAGAATGGGACAGAAAAGGAAGGGATGCCAATCTGAGTAGCTGCGTGCCATCAGGTATTTTCGTAAAGTTAACTGGTATTATGTGCGCATGTTATGTGTTATGTGTTGTTTGTAGATTTAAATACTGATGTAGTTAGGATAGGTAACGCTTGGGGTGTGAAGAGTAAAGTAATGGCTAATCACAACTAGCCACTGTAATTAGGGACTTACTATACTTGATATAAACTGAGTTGTTCCCTTGAATGACCGTGTTGGTGTTTGAATCTTTCAATGTGCATGTGAATGGTTGGTGGTAGATCTCGAAAGCTTCACGGGGTGGAGGTCACGGTGCCAAACCGCGACCCAAGAGAGGGAGACCCAGAGTTGAGAAGGTGGTTCATGAGGAACCCGAGACCCCTCATCCGGAGGGTGGGGATGAGAGTGCAAATCTGAGAGCCTCAGTAAAGGAGACTGTTGTAGAAGAAGTTCACCGGGTCATGCAGACGATCTTACCGTCTGTAGTGACTGAAGTTATCGAGGTTGTACGAGAAGGGGAAAGAAAGGAGAGAAATAGGTCCTTGGGAGGACGGGAGCAACCGGAGCCTGAAACGGTTCTCTCGGATGATGATGAAGAGAAGGAGGAAGAAGAGCTCGTGTAGGAGGTGGCACGAGGCTGTAATTATAGGGCATTTCAACGATGGCAACCCCCAACCTTCGATGGAAACGGCATTGCTGCTGCTGCTCACCGGTGGGTGAGAAAAATGGAGGCTGTATTGAATATTAGCGAGTGCCGGGAGGACCAAAAAGTAAAGTTTGCTGCCCATTTTTTTGTGGACTCGGCTCTGTGCTGGTAGGACAATATAGTCCAAGCCGAGGGCAGCAGGGCCATTGGGAGAATGAGATGGTCTGAACTGAAAAAGTTGGTGATTGAGGAGTTTTGTCCTCACCGGGAAATTGACAAGGTCGAAAGGGAGTTCTTGCAACTGGAGGCAGGAACGATGACGCACCAACAGTACACCACGAAATTCAACGAGATGGTACGTCTGCTGCCGGATCAAGTGACACCTCTGTCATGAAAAATCAAGAGGTATATTCAGGGTTTGCCAGCAGATATTCACAGGCTCATGATTGTCGCCCGACCGAGCACGTTTAGGTCGGCGGTGGACTTGGCAGGAAGATTATACGATGAGAGGGTTGTGGTGGTAGTGGCCAAAGGTGGCAAGAAGAGTGGTGGTGATCGGAACTGGCAGGGGAAGAGTTTTGTTCGGGGTAATGTCTCGACGATTAATAAGAAGGCATGGGTGGATGACCGCCGTGTGGCCACATCGAGTGCGAAGTCAAAAAGGTGTGGCAAGTGTGGAAGGGAGCATGCGGGAGAATGTAGGTTGGGATTTAACGGGTGCTTCCAATGTGGGAAGGCGGGGCATATAGCTAAGGACTGTTGTACGGTCCGGTGCTTTAACTGTGGTGAAGAGGGTCACATGAGTAGGGATTGCAAGAAGCCAAGGGTTGAGGGTTCCGGGGCAAAGAAGACGGGGAGTGAAGGACTGAGGGCGAGCGCCAGGGCATTCACTATGACATCGGATAGGACGGACCCTGATGTCGTGTCCGGTACGTTTCTAGTGAACCAAACTTTAGCTTATGTGTTATTTGATTCGGGTGCCAGTAAAAGTTTTATTTCTGCTGCTTTTTGTGCTAAGCTGCCTATTTGTAGTAGACGTGTTGATGCGCCCTTCGATGTAGAAACTGCCATAGGTAAGTCTACCAGGATTTTTGAGATGATAGAGAACTGTGATATGGAACTAGAAGGTCATAAGTTTCCTGTTAGACCGTTCGTGATGACCTTGCGTGGTTTTGATTGGTTCTTGGGATGGATTGGTTGGCGGACTTCGATGCGGACATTGTGTGTCGCAAGAAAATGATTCGTTTGACAGCGCCCAACGGTAGTTCGGTGACGGTTTATGGTGATCAGGTTACTGCGATTCCGAAGGTGATCTCGATGGCGGTGGCGGGAAAGTATATGAGGCGTGCATGTAGTGCCTACTTGGCTTATGTAGAGGATGTGGATACGCCAACACCACAACTGTCTGATGTACCGGTTGTGTGTGACTTTCTAGATGTGTTCCCAAAAGACTTACTAGGAGTGCCACCTAACCGAGAGATCGAGTTTCAGATTGATCTGATACCGGGTGCCCAACCTGTTGGCAAGGCACCGTATCGGTTGGCTCTGATGGAGATGAAAGAGTTGATGGAGCAGTTGCAAGAGCTGCTTGATAAGGGGTTCATTAGACCGAGTATCTCTCCTTGGGGTGCTCCGGTCTTATTTGTGAAGAAGAAAGACGGTAGTATGAGGATGTGCATTGAGTACCGTGAGCTGAATAAGCTGACAGTGAAGAACCGATACCCCTTACCGAGAATAGATGATTTGTTTGATCAGCTTCAGGGTGCCAGTTGGTTTTTAAGGATAGATCTTCGATCTGGTTACCATCAGTTGAAGGTGATGGAGCAGGATATCCTTAAAGCAGCTTTTCGCACACGCTATGGTCACTACGAGTTTCTTGTCATGTCTTTTGGTTTGACCTCAAATAAGCCAATGCACCAGCTTTTCGGGTATGTTTTTAGTGGGTTTCTAGGCGGTTGAACTCAAATGCAAACGAGTTTGGAAGAACCCATACTCAAGAGCTGCAAAGGTGAGTTCTAGAACCCCTTTTTTTTACTGGTTTTAAACTGCTTTGGGGCTGGAAATGCATGAATGTATGTTCTCATTTACTGGGTTTTGGACTGGTATGTATGACTGTGTGCATGTTGATGTATGATGGTGTTTCTAAGGCTTAAGAGACAAGACTTAAGCTTAGAACATGATAGATGGTGCTGGGAACTGAGATCCGATGTTTAGAGCTTGTATGTTTAAGTTTTAGCATCTGCCTAAGTATGCAGAATAAATGCTGATGAACATAGAAAATCAATGCGGATGAGCATTAATTGCCAAAGAAAGTCAATGCGGATGAATATAGAAGTCAATGCGGATGAACATAGGAAAGTCAATGCGGAT
This sequence comes from Flaveria trinervia, assembly GCA_025506515.1. Taxonomy (NCBI): domain Eukaryota; kingdom Viridiplantae; phylum Streptophyta; class Magnoliopsida; order Asterales; family Asteraceae; genus Flaveria; species Flaveria trinervia. The sequence goes on from CM046444.1 coordinate 101,061,589, forward strand.
GAACAGTCAATGCTGATGGACATTTTCCACCCAATAGGAGAAATGCGGATGAGTAGTGGAATTGCGGATGAAGTAAAAGAAATGCGGATCAAGAAAGGGAATGCGGATGTACTATAGTGAATGCGGATGAGTTATAGCAAATGTGGATGAATTGTAACAAATGCGGATGAACAAAAGGCAAATGCGAATGAACACTTAGAATAGTTTGACTTTCTAGGGAAAAGTGAGATTTAGAATTTGACTTGGAATGTTCCCGGGGGCTCATGTAAGCTGACTTTTGAGGTCAAAGAGATCGTGATGGGCATGTTTGATGTATGTTTGATGCTTATGCATGATGGTAAGTATGATGTATGTTATGTTGCATGATGCCCTGTATGATGATGTTGACTATGCATGTTGATGTTCCTTATTATGATGTATGTTTTTCTTTCTCGTGGCTTTACGTGTTATAGTTGTAAAAGAAATGAAAAAGTATTATGTAAAGTAAACTGAAAGATAATGAAAGAGGAACATAATGATAGAATGCATGCATTAATGAAAGAGAAAGTATAGAGAGGCTTGCCAGCAAAATGTACGGAGGTGCACGGCTCTAAAATGCCGTAAGCTCAACTGTGTGTGGTTTAGCTAACCCTTAAGGATACACGCAGGGGCCTGTCCTTGTGACTGACCAGTGATATAGTACATGGTTTATAGTGATTACTCACCCCAGTGCTGGTGCCAGGCTACGTGCGTTATGGAAGTCATTTATGATCTTCAGCCCAGTATCCGCTTTGTCCATACGTTTGGGGTGTAGTATACAGTTGGGATCTTTGTCGCTTGCCCCGGTGCTGGTGCCAGGCTACGTGCGTTATGGAAGTCATTTATGATCTTCAGCCCAGTATCCGCTTGTGCATACGTTTGGGGTGTAGTATACAGTTGAGATCTTTGTTGCTTGCCCTGGTGCTGGTGCCAGGCTATGTGCATTATGGAAGTCATTTATGATCTATGGCCCAGTACCCGCTTTGTGCATACGTTTGGGGTATAGCTGATGACACTGATCCGGAAAGAGATGAAGAGATACAGAGATAATGAAAGAAAAGTGATGAATAGTAAAGAGGATAATAATGTTTTTTATCTATGTGTACGTACGATGTGTGATCATGTACGCCAGTATAGTATGTTTTAAAAGAACGTAAAGTATGTTTTATTATAAAACTAGAACTCACTCAGCAACGCTGACTTTTTATGCATTTTCCAGTTGGCATGTGAGCATTGCTGAGGATGGCGCGGGAAAGCTACATGGCACTTTGGATGGCATTATTTTGTTAATGTTTTTGCATTGTAATGCGAACAAATGAAAATGTGTAATGGATGTTTGTATTAATTTGCAAAAGTGTTCTTAATGAAATAAAAAGTTGTTTTGACGTTTCGATGCGATGTTTTATGAAATATGAATGAAGTTATATGTTTTATGAGCAAGGATTGGCCAGCTGTAAGCGTCTTGGGGACGGGGCCTTACAGATAACATCATCTCCCTCTGTTTAGAAGAATTAAATGAACTGGATGATATGGAATTGTCAAGAGAGAGAAGAAAGCATAGGATGCAAGGTTGCTCCCTCAATATAAGGTAGAAAAGAGACTAAAAAGACTCTACAAACATATTCCAACTCTCTCTCCAGTTCAAGAAAGTCCTGTGTAGGAGACTGTGTCTCTACAAGAAACTCAGATAAACAAAGAAACAGATAGACAAAACATGATTAGCTACCTGAGTGCCACAGGTCTCTACTAGGCAGCTGCACTTTTTCTCTTGTCCTTTGAGTACATTGAGTTTGAGTATCTCAAGCAACTTTAACTTCAAGTGTTCAAAGAATAAAAGACAACAAAGAGGAAGATTAGGGAATAAGTTGTAAAGTCAAGAGCCATCATTTAGAAAAGCCAAAAGAAGTCTGTTGATATGCAGAGGATGAACTTCTTGAAGCTATATGGATTCTCTAGAGGAAACTTGGACCTATGTCTCTATCCACTATGGATGAGCACATTAGGTTTATCAAGTAGAAGATTAAAATAGGAGAACTTGTTGACTTAAACTCCCCCAAGTCAGGTCCCTCAAGAAGTGGAGGTTAAGGTTGAACCTTTTGAGACAACACAACCTGGACCTCCTGCTGAGACTCAGCAAGCTTCGTCTTCTGATCCACAGCAGGGTTCTGTCCCCTCTTAATCTAAACCTGTGAGAGAGGAAGACCTAACTAAGAAAGACAAGGATGATCAACACGGTGTTGCAGGCCAGTCTTCTTAGTTATAGAATACAAATAGGAGAAAAAGGATGGCTTCTAAAACAAAGTCTAAGAAGAAGAAGTAAGAGACATCAATCTCCAAACCTTAGGATGAGTCAGAACATCCTGAGGATGTGCAACAAGAGAAAGCTCCAATAACTCCTAAACAAGTAGTTCCTCTAGCATCATGAAGACCCATTATCATGGACTTACACTACTAATCTAGAGAGATGGCATGTTATCAGAAATCAAGGTGTTAAAGATGTCTATACATGGAAAGACATGTTCAATCTACCTCTGCATGATCTCTTTGAGATTAGAAGATACTATAAGAGTCTGAGTGATCCTGACCAACCAATGAATAAAGGATTGATCATCATCATGATGAGGACTGTTGATATTTGAACTCTTCAAATGTTTTGGTAGCATCAACCTAGGGGGAGTTGTTATTGAATGTTTCATATGGAAGAGGCTCACTTCTGTAGTGATTACATCTTTAAGACCTTAACCATGGCAACTCAACCCACTAACACTCCATCTGAAGTTGTTAGTGAATAGAGGAAAACCAAAAGCCAAGAACATGATGTTGGTGGTGAGACTAAGGACTTTGGTCCAATTATCTCATCCCCTAATGAATCATCTAATAAAGAGGAGGGGAATCTAAGATTACAGGTGCAAAATACTATAAAAACATGCACCTATTTAGTCTCTAAGGTTAGTCACTTGGAATCTCAGGTGACTAACTAACAAAATAGGGTCAATGATCAGCAACTTCAGATATCTTATCTCAAGGAGAAACTAGCTAAGAGACATTTAACAGGAGCTCACCCAGGAACACAAGAATCTAAGGATGTGACTGACCTAACTCGTAGCTCACCTATGCAAGAGGGTGATGCTACCAAAAAGGGGGAGAAATTCATTACAATCACAGAACCAGGGAGTTCTTTACAGAGCAAGGACTTTAAGGACTCACCATCCTCACTTTCAATTGTTCATGCTCAGCAACTTCCTTAAGTTCACATTGATATGGACTCTATAGACTCCTTTATTTAGAGTCTCTTTGAGGAAGGTATTCCAAGGCCTATGCCATCCCCACCTCTAGGAACTTCCAATTACATAATTGAAGGATGTATGATGCTGACAGAAGAGCCCTCATTCTTCAAAGAGTTCAAGGGTTGCAAGAGGTCTACAATTTTCAAACCTTGAACTACTATGAAGGTCTCGACCTTATCAACATGCCACTTGTCAATCCATGCCAATCTAAACTACCCTTTAAACAATCCAAGAATCTGTATCTGGAGATCTAGATGTTAATGATAAACTTGATTATTTTATCAACTCATCGACTCAGCTCCAAATTTCACTCCAAATTCTTCAAACATGTTGCATCAACTTTCCAACTTGAACCAGACTAATCTTGATGTGAATGTTCAAGAAGATGAGATCCCAACGTCTCGTATTCACAAATATCATATATCACAGATTATTGGTTGTTTGAATGAGAGAAAAATGAGAAGTCATTCAAAGCAAGAAAATATTTGCTTATACTCATGTTTTCAATCTCAAATTGTTCCTAAAAACATCATTGAAATGTTACAAGACAATAGTTAGATTGAGGCTATGCAAGAAGAGTTATTCTAGTTCTGTAAACAGGAAGTATGGAAGCATGTGGATTTTCCTGAAGGAGAAAATACCATTGGCACAAAATGGTTGTTCAGAAACAAATCAGATGATCGAGGAACTATTGTTCATAAAAAGGTGAGACTAGTAGCACAAGGGTACACTCAAGAGGAGGGAATTGATTATGATGAAGTATTTGTTCCAGTTGCAAAACTTGAAGCAATTAGTGTCTTCCTAGCTTATGCTTCTTATATGAAAATCAAGGTGTACCAAATGGAAGCAAAAGGTGTCGTTTTGTATGGACCAATCACAGATGATGTGCATGTCAAGCAACCTTAAGGTTTTAACGATGCTGAATTCCCTTACCGTGTGTACAAGTTGAGAAAAGCTTTATGTAGTCTACATCAAGCTCCTAGAATCTGATATGAGACATTGTCACAACATTTGATACAACGTGCATACACAAAAAAGAAAATTGATCTGACTTTATTCATAGAGAAGGAGGCTGATGATCTCTTATGTGTTCAAGTGCATGTGGATGATATCATATTCGGTTTTACAATCAGAAATTATGCTCAAAATTTGAAGAGATTATGAAATTTCATTTGCAAATGAGTTCTATGGAAGAAATAAACTTTTTTTCCTTGGTTTACAAGGGAAACAGTCTGCAGATGGAATTTTTATAAATCAAGAGAAATTTGTTGACAAGCTATTGAAAAAGTTCAAATTGCAAGATTGTCAATCTATCAGAACTCGAACTGACGTTAAAACCAAGATTGATCCTGATATGAAAGGAAAATCAATTGACCAAACTCTATACAGATCTATGATTGGCTCTTTGATGTATCTTACTACATCAAGACCTGATATAATGTATGTTGTTTATGTCTATGCCAGGTATCAATCAAACGCAAAGGAATCTCATCTTATCATTGTCAAACATATATTTAGATATCTTAAAGGAAAACCGGCTATAGGGTTATGGTATCCTTATGAAGGAAACTTCGAGTTACATGAATATTATGATAGTGATTATGGGGGATGTTACCAAAATCATTGTTCGTCCATATGATCGTATAACAGTGCAAATGAGATGAAGAATTGTTCAATACCCAACACACAAACTAAACAACATGAGCAAAGAAGATTTAACACAATAAGAACTCATTCAAAATAAGACAATGAACATCACAACAATCAATAACATCAAGCACAATGATATTTCTGTGTAATAACTACTTTGAAATGGTAACTTGCAACAATGATAAATGATTAGAGTTTTTGCAAGCTTACCCAACAATGAAAAAGATCAAATCTATATATAGCAGTATTAGTTTCGCAGCTGTACTACCGAAACAATAGCTTTGCCTGACAGAAATAGTAGTTTCGCCGAGCGACCTAATCAGTTGACTGTGAGCGAAACTATAGTTTCGCTCATAGTTTCGCTGGACTGCAAAACTACATAAAACTAGATACATAACAAATAGAAACTAACAAAAGACCTATTACAAGAAAAAGTAAACAATCTAAACTAAGGTGAGTCCAACCTATACATGATCTTCAATAGGTTGGAACTTACCACCTTCACTCGTCTTGATGTGTCTTTTTAGCTCCAGTGTCCTTCATTGCCTTTGATTAATCTTCAGCGCCTCCCGTAACAACTTCCTCGGAGGCTTCAGCACATGATTCTCCATGGTTTCCTACTGCTTCACGAGCCCCTTCAGGATGAGCACTTGCTCGCTCAAACTGCTTGGCCAAATCTTGTATACCCATGTTTAGGTCATCTTGGGCCCTTACTCTCTCGGCTAATCTCTTCACCTTTGCCCGCACACCTCTGATCTTGTTTGCTACAGTCATAAAGAGACTGGCTTCCTTCCTCGTTTCCTCACCCGCACTTGCTTTGATATGATTCTCGCAAAGAACCAGCAGGTCTTCATTAGAGAAGCTAAAAAGTTCCATTGGATCAAAGACTTTGAACTTAGCACCATTCTTCACTCTAATAATTTCCTCCCCTGTATTATTATCATAAAACCACTCTTCAAAGTTTTGTAGTTGTTGGGGGAGGGGGTTTGCCAGTCTGACCCTGTTCACGGTCTTTGGGGGTTTCACCCTTAGTACAATCCTTCCCTTGCCTAATCCTTATCTCTTTCTGATCATTTTCTCTCAGGCTTCATATATCTGAAAGATTCAAACTTGTCATTTAGACCGTTCTGAATCTCTTTCTCCAGAAGTGTGGCTCGTTCGCTCAAATGTGCATTTAGAAGTGGTAAAGCCGCCAACCGCCTAAGATCCCATTTAGGCAAGGTCTTAAATGTCTTCCTCTTATGCAAGTAGCTAATACCACCCCTCTCATCTTTATCATGAATATTTTAAGGCCGGGGTTATAACACCAACTTATAATCTCTTATCAGCCCCCTTCTTACTCAACCCTTCCATATGTTGAAAAAGGGAGTTATTTCTTCTTGCTCTTTCTCTTTAACAAACCATTCAGCTCTATCCATCTTAAACACATCTTCATCATTTTCTCCCTTCTTGGCCACATAAATGAGCGGCCTCTCATCAACTTCATAGAGCTCAGGTTCAGAATCATAGTCTACAAGTTGTTCATCATCCTTTTCTTCATCAACTAGTCTTTTTTCTTTCTCACCATCTCAGTCCACCGACTTCTCCCTCACCACTTCTTCTCCAACCAGATCCTTCTTAACATCAAGTCCCATGTTTATAAACTTAGCCTCCAGAACTTCCTCTTCATTCTCCCTACCTGCATCTTCATTTCTTACTTCATAATCTTTAGCATCAGCAATTGCTACACCAGATGTGCCCTCTCCTACCCTAGATGAAGTACCCACGTTTAGGAACGAGTACTTTGAAGTATCAGTCAAATCATCTAACTCAGATTGAGTTATTTGATTAGGAAGGCCGGTAGCAGCTTTCAGTTGGGCAATCTCAAACAACTTCTTCAGCAGACAATTTTGATCAACAAGCATCTTCTTCATTCCCTCTATCACCTTATCTTTTTGCTTTTCTCGTATCTCTTGGTTGGTGAGTTTAGTCTTTATCATGCTCAGTTCGTTTGCCAGAGAACTATTAAAGCTACAAATCATATCTCCATCTAAGTTTTCTCTTTCTTCCCCCCTCTCAGTGAATGCTTGATGTCTCTGTTTAGTTCGCCTCTCTAAATCTGCTGTATCAGCTTTCTTCTCTGATCTCTTCTCTTTTTCTATCCTTATCTCTTCAGCTCTTTCATTTATTTATTCTTCAAAATCATAATCTTTCTGTTTAGCATATCTCTTTCTTTTCTTGGTTGCATTAGATTGCTGTGCCCTGGTTTCTTCAGCTATTTTATTCTCATATTCATCCACTCGTCTAATGTAGTTCCATCTCTCCGGTGGGTACATGTTTTCCCAGAGATAGGTGATCTTACCACTAAAATCATGGCGAATAGCACAACAGTCAGCAAAGATACGGAGATTCATTTGGACCAGCCTTTTCACCTCCCCGTGTTTTGGCACATTTGGTATGAGGTTGTCAAAGATCATTTGAAGAAATCGAGGATACAATAGCCATTTATCTTTCTTCAAGGCTATCACATTCCAGCCATGCAGCGAATATCAGTCTAGCTATGTTTGCCTTCTCTCCTTTGCAGCACAACACCATTGCTTTAGCTCAGTCAATGTTTAGCTTGTCTGATCCACCTTTACGGTGATCTAGACACATTATGAAGATGTGAGCAATAAATCTCCATTCCTTGGAGAGAAATGACTTCTTGATCTCCTTTCGGGAAGCACAAGCTGGCCCCTCATAGCCCATGCTTCTGAATGCTTCGAACACCTCTATATCAGACATAGAAACCTCTTTACCAGAATCCTCCTCTAGCCTCAAAATCCTCGAAACTGTCTCTGCAGTAATGGTCACCTGTGCTCTAAGACTTGGCAGTAATTCTTTGGGTATTTCCTCTTGTATCATATTCAGCAGATCTCCAGAAATCTCTGATATGAAGATCATATATGGTGGTAGAATGAGATATAGCATAAGTTATAGGAGATCTTTGCAGCCATCTAATACAGTCTCTAAACCCGGCAGCTTTAGGATGTGTATCATCCAGAATGGCAGTGATGTTGTTTCTCTCATCGAACTTTAGATTTGCCATTTAACCTGAGATACAAATCAAATGAATTACATTAGAATAAAGTATTAAGTATGAATACATTAAAATAAGAAAAGAATAAAGAATAATAATAAATAAAAAATGAAATAAAATAAATTCACTGGCCGAAAATAATTTCGCAGGAAGAGATTTAGTTTTGGCAGGCGAAAGTATAGTTTGGCTAGCAGAAGCACACTAGTTTCACCCAAACAGTGAGATAGATTCGACAGGCCGAAACTATAGTTTCGGCACAGCGAAACTGAAAATTAGTCAGCAAAACTGTTAAGTTCACTCAGACAGCATAACCTTACAGTTTCGCTGAGAGTTCATGAACTTTCGTTCAGTTTCGCTGGACAATCGTTAGTTTCGCTGGACAATCGGTAGTTTCGCTGGAAGAACCGCGAAGGTACCGAAGACTCTCGATCAAATATACCCACTAAATGAAATGGTTAACAAGATTAAAAGAAGGTCCTGAGTTCGAGACTCACTTGCGAACAGGAAGAAACTAACAATCAATAACAAAATCTCAGAATCACAAACTCGCAAGAAAAGGTCATGAAACAGCCCTAAGGAAAATCCCAGGTTGATAGTGCGAAAGTGAGAGAATAATTTCGCAAAATGACTTAAATAGCATATAGTTTCGCAGCAAGCGAAACTATAGTTTCACCAGACGAATCTATAGTTTCGCTAAGCGAAGTTGCAATTTCGTCATATAGAATTAAGATCAAAAAGACATCACATAGGATGAAAATGCTAAGCGAAATTGCAATTTTGTCTAGCGAAACAAATAGCGAAATTATAGTTTTGTTGCAAATTTATATATATAATATATATATATATATATATATATATATATATATATATATATATATATATATATATATAATATATATATATATATATATATATATATATATATATATATATATAAACAACCATAACTGAGATCAAAATTGATCAGAGATCACATCCTCAAGATATGTATTAGCACATAGATGAATTTAGTCATCGACCGACAATGAGATCATACCGATAACTAAATCTAATCACAGTCTTTGAATGATTTTGAAATTCTCAAATAGATCAATAACGATTGCTGACATGTTTATCCACTTAAACCCATGCCTTATCTTTTTCAACAAACAACACATGATTTGTTAAGGTTCAATTAGATGCTTTAAAATGCTAGGACCCCACAATCATTTGGCAAAAACCCTCACCCAACCTCAGGATTTCTTGAATTTTGATACGATCTTAACAACAAGTCTTGTACGGATGAGTGAAATAGATAATCAACAGAATATTTCATTCTGTGATGAATTCACCGTTTAGATGATTTAATACATCTTAGATCAAGATGGTGAGAGCTCCAGGTCTATACTCACATATAACAGAGGATATCACCATTTAAATATATGCCGATGAGAGCTCCAGGTCATACTACCATACAGCAAAGGAGATCATCACTCCAGATCAGTACTACCCTACAACAGAGGAGATAAGCACAAGTACAAGACACATAAATACACAAGACATGATTTAGAGAAAAAATATATAAGATTGGAATCATGATGTAAAAGATCAATTCTCAATCCAACTTTTGTTGGGACTCAGTTTTCGTGCAAGCCATAATGATTGGGTAAATCCAGTTATCCTTAATGATGTAAAATGATTAGGTATAAAGTTGATGAATTCATGAATGAATTTTGATGTTAGATTGATTTTGGGTGTTACTTTCCCAAAAGGGAAACTTTATTTGTGAGAAACATTGGATATGGTGAATTAGGTATGTTCATGATACCAGGATCATGTTAGAATGCTTGTTGATGATGTCTAATGTGATTGAATGTGTTAATTGGGTTGTATGGATACTTGATTGATCATTTAGGGAATTTAGGTTCTTGATTATTATACAAAATGATGGATTATGGTAAGTGATAAGGGAATCATGTTTGGGATTGAGCTTGATCATTGTTGAGCATGTTAATTGTTTGAGATTCACATGAGTTGTATGATAATCTAATATAGTATGATGACATTGGTAGAACTTGGGTTGATGATATGATACACGTTAATAATATGTATGATATTCATGTATGTTAACTTGATATGCATGATTAAACAATAATTCAATTAATATGACACCAACGGGTCAAACGGGTCAACTAGGTCAAGAGTCTTGCATTCCAAAACCTTCGGTCAATATGTTTATTGAGCATCTAGGGTTGTTAAGTTTTCTGTGTACACGTACTTATGTACTTGTGTGTTCTAGGTAACCTTTGAAGGGTTGTTTTTGCACCAATCACCAGTCTCTTTATTCATTATCTTAGCACACCAGATGAGTTCATGCCCCTTTATTTTACAAACTTTCTTCTGGGGAGGTAGCATACTTGTACTCAAATGCTATTTTATTATAAGTTGTGTATGTTTAACATAGTGCTTAATACCTTGAAAGTCCTCACACATTCGGATTGTTAATAATGATAACTAGCGGGAAATGTTGGATAGTACTACTGGGTCTGATGAGCCCCACCTATGCAACTCGAGGTCAAATGGGTGCAATATTGTCCTAAACACAAGCATCGTCACGACTTGCTAAGTCGTGACGGGAGGCAACAAACAAAACACAGTCAGCTTCAATCGTGAAATCAGTATGGTTATTACTTGTGAATATAGACTAGCTATCTATTTTCAATGCACTTCTTATGTTATGCAAATGTTATTTATTATATTAAACACAAACTCTGAACTCATCAACCATTGTGTTGACATTTTAGTATGCTATTCTCAGATCGTTAACTTAGCTTGCCATTAGTAACACAACACCGGTCCAGCATGCATTTTAAGACTCTATTTTAAATACTTATTTGTTGGTTCTCATTATGTGTTTTAAACACCGAGTTGGCACATGTTTTGCCAAATTATGCATTTTTATACTTTGGGTTTGTCTTATTTACAAAACGCTTTCGCATGGTTTTAATTTTGAAATTTGGTTATTTTGTTTTAAATATAGCATATAATATCGTTCTGAATAACTAGTGTCTGTGATCCTGGTTTGTTCACACGCCTCGTGATAAAACCCGCACGTGGATTTTGAGGGTGTGACAAAAGTACATCATATAAAGCATGTATTAAAAGTCTTCGAAAGAAATCTGTCTTCACTTTATTTCGGAAGAGTTTGTGTTGGAGCTATACAAGATAGTCTATATTATCAACACAATCAAAGTCAACAAAAGTCAACGCCATGGTCAAAGTCAACAAAAGTCAACGCCATGGTCAAAGTCAACAAAAGTCAAACCCGACACATTTGAGACGAAGAGCCGAAACGAGATGTTGAAGATTTAGATGACTATGGGTTTTATTATAATAAATATATTTTGTGTGAACAAAATATATTTTATCTTGTTTTTAGTTATTTTTATGTTTAATATGTAATTTTATATTAATTATTCTAAGTCTAAGGAATTAAATGCAATTAGTGAATATTAGTCTAGACTATAAATAAGTTAATTGTCGTTAGTGTGAAGATGGTTGAATGACTAATAGATTGAGGGTTTACGTGTAAACATATTTTGCAATCTAATTGTAGATCAATGGGGTTTTAATTGTGATTATCATATTTTGATCTATAATCTTCATAATTTGGTTCAAGTATGATTATTCTGGAGTTACAATTTGGTATCAGAGCTATTTTGGATCAAATGTATTAAAGATTTGAAGAATTTATTACTGATTTTTGAAGGTGTTCATCATAAATTTAGAGAGAAAATGGGGTTTTAGAGAGAGAAACTAGATCTGAAAATTAAAATGATTCAAATCTTCATCAAAATCATTAGATCTACAAAGTTTTATAAAAAATTTGAAGATTTATAAGTTAGAAATCAGATCTACTCCTAAATCTATACAAAATTCAACTAAAAAATTTTAGTTTGGAGATTTTTTTTCACATACACTAGTGTGTGTTCTTGGTGTTCTTGAGGATCTTTAAATATTCAAAACATCAAGCTGCGAATTTAGCATTATCTTGAACGAAAGTTCACATTTTCTAGCGAAAATTCCAGCGAAATTGCTGCCAAAATTATCAACGAACTTGCGAAATTAATACAAACTTTTCAGCGAATAAAAAATCTGCGAAATTAATTTTTGCGAATTTATATCTTCAAACTGCGAATTTATAAAAATCAAACTGTTAATTTAATAAAAAATCAGTGAAATTGAAAAAACTATAATAATAATAAAGGGAGACTTTCGCAGCATAAACCTTCTTCGATTTCCTTCATTTTTTTCATATAAGTTTTTAAGCAAAACAAATATCTCGTTCTTCAACAGATGACATGTCCCACACAGATGCACCCGCGTACGCATTAGATAAAAGTATATATGTTGATGGATCTTTAACACCTGACCCTATCAAACGATCAGCAACCCTAATCCCTATTTTAGTCTTCCCAAATCGCTTACACGCGCTCAAGAAATAAGCCCAAACAATCTCATCAGCCTTAAATGGCATGGTGTTAAGCAGGTTTTCAGCCTCATCAAGATTTGAACAAATCACGACACTAAACCAACATGGCTGCAAGCGTATATCAACCCAACAAATGTTACCTCATTCGGTTTGACGCCAGTAGATATGATATCATGGTATAGAGACAATGCTTCTTCAGCTTTCCCATGTTGAGCCAGCCCCACGATTATTGAAGTCCACGATATACAATATAGCATAAGGACTAATCTGGTCCCCGTCCATATCATCATTGTTGTATCTATATCATCATTGTTGTATCTAGACCGTGAAGAGAATGGCCTTGATGAAACAAATTGGAAGGTGAGACTGTTGTGTTTCGATCGAATGGCATCAAACAGGCTACGTTTTTGATGTGTGGTTGAGGGAGATGAAGATAGAGATGTGGTGGTGGTGGTGTCGACTGTAGCAGCAGAAAGGGGAAGAAAATTAGGGTTATCTTCGTCAGCCTCTCTCTCTCAACACACTTAAGTGTGTTTTAATTGTTTATTTTAGAGTTAGGGTTTGTATTGACTAGTTGGGTCTTTGGGTGTAAGTGTTGGGCTAAATTTTTTTAAAAAAACAACAATATGTGGGCTCATTAAAATCAAAAGAAATTGAGCTAACATTTTGGGCTAACAATTTTATGATTTTTAACAATTAGGCTAGTTACAAGATTACTAACAAATAAGGTGTATAGGTCATTAAAAACAATAAAAATATAACAAAGTTGGCATCATTCAAAATCAATGAAATAATTCATTTTATAACGCGATAAAGAAATATTCATCGATTTAAAACAATTATAAAAAAAACAAGCTGACCTGCCAGCTTGACCCCGGTTCTAAGATTGTGTAGCGTGACATTTACAAATATTATTTTTTCCGGGGGAGAAATATTTTATAATTTTGATGCAATTTGTAATGTTGATAAAGAAGAGGAATGGAAGCGAAATACCAGAGATTGCAACTGCGAGAAGGCTCTTACTGCTGAAAGAGTCATCTTGGATCTTCCATACGAGACAGTTCAGGATATGTGTTCTTCTGCTTGCAAAATTCGTTTATTTGGTGTGTATAAGCTAATAGATTACTTTTAGATAACCAAAAGGAATAACCACCATAAACGTAGAACTTAAAAAGAATGAAGACAAGTATTTTATAAAATTAAATGAAGCTTAAAAGAAAATGATCATTTAAAACGAACTCTTCTTGAAAGAAATGTTGAAATTAATCCTTTAAACGAAAGAGTCACCTTGGCTGAATTTGAAACAAGCAAGCTTAAAACAAAGCTTGATAGATGGACCATATCCGGAATGAAACAGAAAGAACTACTGTGTAAACAAAGGGGCACTAGGATTAAAACGGGAGTGGGTTGTGGTGAAAATCCGTACATCTATCCTCGTTCTAGCACTCATTGTTACTATCCTATGCCTCAACCTCATCCATCTAATGATTTGATTGAAGCTGCTAAAACTAATAGTTTAAATGCAGGTTTAAGCAACGTAAATCTTAAAGAGGTTAGAGATGTGCAAGATTCTCTTGTAGGTTTGGGATTCCTCAAGCAAGAGCCTGATAAGAAGATTAATGATGATTCCACCTCTGGTGTGTGACATCCGTCGCCTTAAGGTCCGTCGAACGACATAAATAAGCATAGAAATATTTTAATTATTCTTCCTGTTCTTCATGAACTCCTGCTTTAAGGAATCATGTCTGCCTATTTTCCTTTGTGCCTGTACTTCCTCCGAGAACGTGTGTTAAGCATAAACCTTTTATAAATTTCATCACCATTACCCCAAATATATCATTTTTAATTTCAACATTTGTCATTAATAAAACCATTTTAGACTATCAAATTCCATTAAACACGTTTTAACCTTAATATAACGAACATTTTAAGATCGTAATCAACCGAAACAAATTTTTGGGAAACTCGAGGGTTAAGTGCAAGGACTAAACTTGTAATTTTGCAAACTTGGACTGGGTATATAAACCCCATTCCCAGCCATTTATCCTCATCCTCATCTTCTTCACCTTCAACATTTTCTCCACTTTCTCTCTCGATCTAGCACCTAAAATCGTCACGTTTGTTGCGTTTTCACTGCCAAATCTTGGGTATCATCGTGTATACTCGTTCCTAGCACGTAGACAACCTTGTTCAACCCGTTTTTGGCTTGGTTTTACTGCTGTGTTTTCAAGGGTTTCGGGTGCTCGGGTTCATCCGAGCACATGAGGTCGTGTGGGTGCGTGTGAGGTCTTTCTGCTTGTGTTTCATGTTTGTGTATGTTTGTTAAGTGTTTCTGGAAGTCCTCGTGGTATAAAACTCACGTTAGAGCAGCTGGGGGGCTGCTCAGCCCGACCATAGTCGCGATTCTGCAGTTCAGGCGACTGGGTCTGTCATGCGATTGAGCCGTGCGACTGAGTGAGTCTGCGACTGAATCATGCGTCTAAGTCAATCGTGCGATTGAGTTGTGTGACTAGGCATGTCGTGCAACTGAGTCGTGCGACTGGGTGAGTGTATACGATTGAGTCATGCGTATGAATGATTGTGTGCGATTGAGTCAGGTGATCGACTGAGTGTATGCGATTGTGCGAGTTTCGCACGACTGGAGTCCAATCGCACAAATGAAGGTTCAATCGCACGAAAGTAGCTAATTCGCAAGATTGAGGGTTGATTCGTGCGAATGGAGGTTGGGTCGTGCGAATGTGTGTGTTGTGTGGTGCGACTGAGTCCAATCGCACGAATGAAGGTTCAATCGCACGAAAGTAGCTAATTCGCATGATTGAAGGTTGATTCGTACGAATGGAGCGTTGAGTCGAGCGTCTGGTCCTGTTGTGTGACTGATGATGTTGAGTGTGATTTTCCCTTGAACATCTGATGATGATAAGGTAACATCAGTAAAAGTGTCATTGCTTGACCACAAAGATTAAAGTCAACGCTATCAACATGCACATACTATTTCAATTGAAATAAACCTAACATTTTACAATTACCGACAACCCATTTGAAACTACAAATACTTAACAAGTGTCATCTTTCATAACAATGAGATCTTTACAAGGATGTCATAAGCAATGACGACTCCTCGTAGTACTTGGATCTACATAAGATCTGATACGTGTGTCCGCTTGTGTGTGTGTGCTACTCACGACCGAACCGATACAACCCGAACCGACCAAACATTACTATACGCTTTATACATGTCATTAATGCTTGACAATAACTGTCAATAGGTGTTTGACCGATCATTGCATTCAACTGTTGGAATCTCGACCTTTCATACTTACCACATAAAATGTGAGTTTCGTGGCCCCTTTTTATGCTTATACTATTTTACAAACATTTACAAACATGGGGGAAAAGTATGCTCGCCCATTTTCTATGCTGTACAACATACATACAATTTTCATACAAGGAATCAACGTGATACTGTGTTGCAAGTACTTATCTGATACATGCTTGGGTTTGCTGTGTGGTTCTATCTTTGCAACTATTTAATTCCAGTGTGGGAACCGACGGTTAGGTATTGGTAGTACTACTGGGTTGACACCCCCCCCCCCTGTTCGATGGTATACTAGTTGGTACCATCAGTGGCCAGGAACGGGCCTTGGGTGAATATATGCCGACAATTTCTTTGTGTACATCGTTAGGTTTGGTTGCAAAGCTCATGTCATGTGATTTTACTTGTGTATATAACTGTATTCACGGTATTTCATATCATTTACTTTATACAACATCACTTACACTTTTATTACTTAAACCTGCAAGCTCACCAACAATTTTGTTGACCATTTTGAGCACATCTTTTCAGGTGATCTTGCTAGCTGAGGTTCTAGGTGTGCTGCCTTAGTGGAGACCCTAGGATGCATTTTTCGGGCCAAACTTGTCTTTTTGAAAACAATTGTTGTAACTGTTTCAAACAACATTATACTTTGTAACTTGTTCCCGGGTTGTGGGAATTGCATACAATGTTTTTACCTATGTTTATCTTATATCATGTTTATGCTTATGGCTATGTTGTCGTGAATACTGACTAAACATGACACAAGTCCCCTTGTTGTCGGGTGTCGTCATGACACGCATGTCATCATTATTATTATTGCATCTCTATCGCTTACCATGTGTTATGACGATTCCCGTCTCGTCGCAACCCCGTGTTTCCGCTCTTAGCGGGGGTGTGACAGACTGGTATCATAGCCATTGGTTATAGAGAATTAGGCAATACGCTTGACCTAGACTATAACCTAGGAACCTTCATGTAGATTTGCATGCCAGGGTTGTGTGCATTTTGTATCTCATACGTGTTCCTCATTACTTATTCGTTATCTATCTATTTCGTGATCTTTTCATCCTATGAGAGAGCCTTGTGCTCATCTTTTATGGGATGCTCCTATTAGATCTTCCGTTCCCTCTGCGCGCCAAGTTATCATAACCAAATTGGGTATTGAGACCCGAAGAGATCTTCATAGATCTTATACTGCGCTTAACCTTGGATACTGAGACCGACCCGAGGAGGCTATGTCTGACTCCTTTAGGATGCGAGATAGGCAACCTCCACCAGACTATACGTGATTACATGCTTGGGCTCTCAGTTGACCTGATGGATTATTATGGATATGATGTAAAGGAAAGTTGGATGTCATGTAACCGGATCGGGCATCATTCTCGGTACATCGTGGGTGTGGTGGGAACGCTGCGGGGAACCCTATATATAAACATCACCGGTATACCGAGAATATGCTTGAAATGGGCTGCATGGTGATCTTGACCGACCGGAACATGAACATTGGAACTTGATAAATGGAATACTTGTGTATCTTATGGTGACTAAAGCTTACATGTTACCTCTTTTATGAATAGAACATGCCGCCTCGAAGATCTACTCGCAGTAATAGTAGCGGAATTGAAGCCCCAAGGGGTAGAGGCAAAGGCAGAGGCAGGGGAAGAACCCCAAGAACAAGTGATGCTCCAACCAGTAGCAATCAAGGAACAGGGAACGCGGATATGGCATCCCTGATCGCTCAACAGCTGGCCGCACTAATTCCGACCATCGTGGCCCAAGTGAGCGATGCTCTTCAGAATTCTCACCCCCACGGGGACGGTGGCAATGATAATGAGGATAACGGTAACCCGACTGGGAACGAAAGCAATCAGGAGACCGGAAATGGTGGTACAGTCGTTAACAAAACTGTAATTGTTAATGAGACCGGGGTAGTGAATGCTAGACGGGGATGTTCGTACAAGGAATTTGTGGCTTGTAAACCACGAGAGTTTGATGGCAAAGGTGGAGCCATAGCTCTGACCAGATGGCTTGAAAAGATGGAGGCCGTGATCAACATCAGCGAATGCCTCGACAGCCAAAGGATTAAGTACACCACTTGCTCACTACAGGGCAAGGCACTAACGTGGTGGAACAATCAGATTCAGGCTAGGGGAAGAGAATCCGCGATACAAATGTCATGGGATGAGTTCAAAGCCCTAATCACCGAGGAGTACTGCCCTCTCAATGAGATGCAAAAACTTGAGCATGAGTTCTGGAATCATGCCATGGTGGGGGCTGGGCACGCAACTTACACCGACCGTTTTCATGAGTTAGCAAGGTTGGTTCCACATCTAGTCACCCTGGAATCAAAAAGGATAGAGAGGTACATTTGGGGACTTGCCCCTCAAATCCGGGCAATGGTAACCGCTACCGCTCCTCCTACTATTCAGAGCGCGATTCTAAAGGCTGGCGCTTTGACTGATGAAATGGTGAGAACGGGAGTTTTGGGTAGAGGAGCAGAAAAGAAAAATGATTTTGGGGAAACGAGCCGGTCGAGTGCCGGGAAGTTTGATTAAAGAGCCAAGACAACCAGAAACTTTGTGGCAGTGACGCAGGGCAGGCGAGAGTATGTGGGTCCGCACCCCAAATGTGACAAGTGCAATTATCATCATCCCCTAGGAACGCAGTGCCGGGTGTGCGCGAACTGTAGACGCCCGGGGCATCTTGCAAGAGACTGCAGAACAACGCCGAATATGGTTGCACCGGTCAACGTGGTTAACCCCATCGGAATGCAAGGGCTTGTTATGAGTGTGAAAGCCTTGATCACTACCGAAACATGTGCCCTAGGCTGAATCGGCACCGGGTCAACAAGGAAACAACCAGCAGCAAGTGATGGCTATAGCTGGAAATCAAGGCCCGACCAATCAGGGGAATACAGCTCGGGGACGTGCATTCGTCATTGGAGCCAACGATGCTCGTCAGGACCCGAATGTTGTCACGGGTACGCACTTACTCAATAATCACTTTGCATCTATACTGTTGATACTGGAGCAGACAATAGCTTTATATCTTCTGAGTTTGTGCAATTGCTTGATTTGAGCCCTAGTAGGCTAGAAACTAGCTACTCTGTAGAAATGGCCAACAGGTAGGATTGTTCAGGCTGATGAAATTATTAGAAAGTGCTCGATAATGTTAGAGAACCACACCTTCGATATAGACTTGATACCCTTTGAGCTAGGAAGTTTCGATGTGATTGTGGGAATGGATTGGTTGTCGAAACATGGGGCGAGATTGTCTGTCGAGACAAGGTAGTGCGAATCCCTATGTCAGACGGGGGAGTACTCAGAGTTCAAGGAGAAAGACCGGGGAGAAACTTAAAGCTTATTTCCTGCATGAAAGCACGCCGGAGTTTACGAAAACAATGCTACTCTTTTCTGGCTCATGTGGTGGAAAAGAAAGAGAGGAACAGGAATTGGCAAATATCCCTATAGTGCGGGATTACCCAGATGTATTCCCAGATGACTTGTCTGGTTTGCCTCCTCCACGACAGGGAAATTTCGTATTGAGTGGTTCCTGGAGCTACACCGGTAGCAAAGACACCGTATCGGTTGGCACCGTCTGAAATGCAAGAGTTATCTAGCCAGTTACGGGAACTACTAGAGAAGGGTTTTATTCGGCCGAGTCACTCGCCTTGGGGAGCACCAGTGTATTTATCAAGAAGAAGGATGGGTCGTTCCGTATGTGCATCGACTACCGTGAGTTGAACAAATTAACTGTGAAGAATCGGTATCCTCTCCCCAGGATCGACGACCTGTTTGATCAGTTACAAGGAGCTTCATATTTTTCCAAGATCGACCTTCGGTCTGGATATCACCAACTAAGAGTTTTCGAGGAGGACGTGCCGAAGACAACATTTAGAACTCGTTATGGGCACTATGAGTTCTTGGTCATGCCGTTCGAATTGACTAACGCACCAGCTGTGTTCATGGACTTGATGAATCGGGTGTGCAAACCTTACTTGGATAAGTTTATGATCATATTCATTGACGACATACTTATCTACTCTCGATCGAAGGAGGACCATGAAGAACACCTTCGGGCAATACTGGAACTGTTAAGAGAAGAGAAACTTTTCGCCAAGTTCTCGAAGTGTGAACTCTGGTTGTGAGAGGTGAAGTTTTTGGGTCATGTGGTTAACAAAGAAGGGATTCATGTAGATCCCGGCAAGATCGAAGCGGTAAAGAAATGGGATACACCCCAGACACCTTCAGAGATACGGCAGTTCTTAGGATTAGCCGGATACTATCGTCGTTTCATTGCGAACTTTTCAAAGATCGCTCAACCATTGACGTTGCTGACTCAGAAAGACAAGAAGTTTGATTGGGGAGATGCGCAAGAACAGGCATTCCAAACGCTGAAAGATAAGCTGTGCAATGCACCGATATTGTCCCTCCAGACGGAACTGATGATTTTGTGGTGTACTGTGATGCTTCGCATCAAGGGTTGGGATGTGTACTAATGCAGAAAGATAAGGTGATCGCCTACACTTCGCGATAACTTAAGGTGCACGAGAAGAACTATACGACTCATGATCTTGAGTTGGGCGCTGTAGTATTCGCACTTAAGATATGGAGGCATTATCTGTATGGAACCAAATGCATCGTATACACAGATCATAAAAGCCTTCAACATATTTTGGACCAGAAGGAACTCAATATGCGACAACGACGTTGGGTAGAGCTTCTTAGTGACTACGATTGTGAAATCCGGTATCATCCGGGGAAAGCTAATGTGGTGGCTGATGCTCTAAGCCGCAAAGAACACGTGAAACCACTACGTGCTTGAGCTTTGGGATTGACCATTCAAACAAATTTGAAAGCTCAGATCCAAATTGCACAAAGTGAAGCGTTGAAAGAAGAAAACCTTGCGGGAGAAGAATTCTGAGGGTTGGATAAACAACTGATGTGAAAGGACGATGGTGTGCAGTACTTCGTGGACCGTATATGGGTACCCAAGTGGGGAGGTGTATGTACCTTGGTCATGGATGAAGTGCACAAGACGCGATATTCTATTCATCCTGGCGCAGACAAGATGTACCATGATCTCAAAGATCTGTACTGGTGGCCAGGCTTGAAGAAAGACATTGCCACGTACGTTAGCAGATGCTTGACATGTTCGAAAGTTAAAGCCGAACATCAGAAACCATCGGGATTATTATAGCAACCTGAAATTCCCGAGTGGAAATAGGAGAATATAGCCATGGATTTCATTACCAAACTCCCTAAAACGAGCAACGGACATGACTCGATATGGGTTGTAGTGGATCGAATGACGAAATCAGCACACTTCTTGCCAATCCGAGAAGACTACAAAATGGACAAGTTGGCGAGATTGTACATTAAAGAGGTCGTGACAAGACACGGAGTGCCGGTGTCAATCATATCCGACCGTGACGGCCGATTCACTTCACGATTTTGGCAAACACTACAGAAAGCAATGGGCACTCGATTAGACATGAGTACCGCCTATCACCCTCAAACAGATGGCCAAAGTGAACGAACCATACAAACGCTAGAAGACATGCTGAGAGCGTGTGTAATCGACTTTGGTGGTAGTTGGGATACTCATTTGCCATTGATTGAATTCTCATACAATAACAGCTACCACACCAGCATTGGGTGTGCTCTGTTCGAAGCGTTGTACGGAAGGAAGTGTAGATCACCCGTTTGTTGGGCCGAGATTGGTGAAAGTCAGCTAAGAGGCCCAGAGATCATTCAGGAAGCAACCGACAAGATCTTCCAAATCAAAGATAGACTGAAAGCCGCTAGAGATCGCCAAAAGAGCTACGCCGACAATCGTCGAAAGCCTCTAGAATTCAACGTTGGGGACCGAGTGCTACTCAAAGTCTCTCCTTGGAAAGGAGTTGTTCGGTTTGGAAAGAAAGGGAAGTTAGACCCAAGATACGTTGGACCATTCGAGATTACAGAAAGAATTGGTCCAGTGGCTTACCGATTAAGGTTACCACAAGAACTCAATGGTGTGCATGATACTTTCCATGTGTCGAACCTCAAGAAGTGTTTAACTGACAAATCACTTCACATACCCATTGGCGACATCAAAATCGACGAAAAGCTTCATTTTATTGAGGAACCCATTGAAGTCATGGATCGTAAAGTCAAACAGTTGAAGCGCAGCAGAATACCAATTGTTCGCGTGAGGTGGAATTCAAAACGAGGGCCAGAGTTTACATGGGAACGGGAAGATCAAATGAAACTCAAATACCCATACCTATTCATGGATGACACTCTTGGACCTAACTCCAGTTGAATTTCGGGACGAAATTCTCTCAACTGGGGGATACTGTGACATCCGTCGCCTTAAGGTCTGTCGAACGACATAAATAAGCATAGAAATATTTTAATTATTCTTCCTTTTCTTCATGAACTCCTGCTTTAAGGAATCATGTCTGCCTATTTTCATTTGTACCTGTACTTCCTCCGAGAACGTGTGTTAAGCATAAACCTTTTATAAATTTCATCACTATTACCCCAAATATATCATTTTTAATTTCAACATTTGTTATTAATAAAACCATTTTAGACTATCAATGCCATTAAACACGCTTTTAACCTTAATATAACGAACATTTTAAGATCGTAATCAACCGAAACAAATTTTTGGGAAACTCGAGGGTTAAGTGCAGGGACTAAACTTGTAATTTTGCAAACTTGGACTGGGTATATAAACCCCATTCCCAGCCATTTATCCTCATCCTCATCTTCTTCACCTTCAACATTTTCTCCACTTTCTCTCTCGATCTAGCACCTAAAACCGTCACGTTTGTTGCGTTTTCACTGCCAAATCTTGGGTATCGTCGTGTATACTCGTTCCTAGCAGGTAGACAACTTGTTCAACCCGTTTTTGGCTTGTTTTACTGCTGTGTTTTCTAGGGTTTTGGGTGCTCGGTTCATCCGAGCACATGAGGTCGTGTGGGTGCGTGTGAGGTCTTTATGCTTGTGTTTCATGTTTGTGTATGTTTGTTGAGTGTTTCTGGAAGTCCTCGTGGTATAAAACTCACGTTAGAGCAGCTCGGGGGCTACTCAGCCCGACCACAGTCGCGATTCTGCAGTTCAGGCGACTGGGTCTGTCATGCGATTGAGCCGTGCGACTGAGTGAGTCGTGCGACTGAATCATGCGTCTAAGTCAATCGTGCGACTGAGTTGTGCGACTAGGCATGTCGTGCGACTGAGTCGTGTGACTGGGTGAGTGTATACGATTGAGTCATGCGTATGAATGATTGTGTGCGATTGAGTTAGGTGACTGACTGAGTGTATGCGATTGTGCGTGTTTCGCACGACTGGAGTCCAATCGCACGAATGAAGGTTCAATCGCACGAAAGTAGCTAATTCACACGATTGAGGGTTGATTCGTGCGCATGGAGGTTGGGTCGTGCGAATGTGTGTGTTGTGTGGTGCGACTGAGTCCAATCGCACGAATGAAGGTTCAATCGCACGAAAGTAGCTAATTCGCACGATTGAAGGTTGATTCGTACGAATGGAGCGTTGAGTCGAGCGTCTGGTCCTGTTGTGTGACTGATGATGTTGAGTGTGATTTTCCCTTGAACGTCTGATGATGATAAGGTAACATCAGTAAAAGTGTCATTGCTTGACCACAAAGATTAAAGTCAACGCTATCAACATGCACATACTATTTCAATTGAATAAACCTAACATTTTACAATTACCGACAACCCATTTGAAACTACAAATACTTAACAAGTGTCATCTTTCATAACAATGAGATCTTTACAAGGATGTCATAAGCAATGACGACTACTCGTAGTACTTGGATCTACATAAGATCTGATACGTGTGTCCGCTTGTGTGTGTGTGCCACTCACGACCGAACCGATACAACCCGAACCGACCAAACATTACTATACGCTTTATACATGTCATTAATGCTTGACAATAGCTGTCAATAGGTGTTTGACCGATCATTGCATTCAACTGTTGGAATCTCGACCTTTCATACTTACCACATAACATGTGAGTTTCGTGGCCCCTTTTTATGCTTATACTATTTTACAAACATTTACAAACATGGGGGAAAAGTATGCTCGCCCGTTTTCTATGCTGTACAACATACATACAATTTTCATACAAGGAATCAACGTGATACTGTGTTGCAAGTACTTATCTGATACATGCTTGGGTCTGCTGTGTGTTCTATCTTTGCAACTATTTAATTCCAGTGTGGGAACCGACGGTTAGGTATTGGTAGTACTACTGGGTTGACACCCCCACCCCTGTTCGATGGTATACTAGTTGGTACCATCAGTGGCCAGGAACGGGCCCTTGGGTGAATATATGCCGACAATTTCATTGTGTACGTCGTTAGGTTTGGTTGCAAAGCTCATGTCATGTGATTTTACTTGTGTATATAACTGTATTCACGGTATTCCATATCATTTACTTTATACAGCATCACTTACACTTTTATTACTTAAACCTGCGAGCTCACCAACAATTTTGTTGACCATTTTGAGCATATCTTTTCAGGTGATCATGCTAGCTGAGGTTCTAGGTGTGCTGCCTTAGTGGAGACCCTAGGATGCATTTTTCGGGCCAAACTTGTCTTTTTGAAAACAATTGTTGTAACTGTTTCAAACAACATTATACTTTGTAACTTGTTCCCGGGTTGTGGGAATTGCATACAATGTTTTTACCTATGTTTATCTTATATCATGTTTATGCTTATGGCTATGTTGTCGTGAATACTGACTAAACACGACACAAGTCCTCTTGTTGTCGGGTGTCGTCATGACACGCATGTCATTATTATTATTATTGCATCTCTATCGTTTACCATGTGTTATGACGATTCCCGTCTCGTCGCAACCCCGTGTTTCCGCTCTTAGCGGGGGTGTGACATGGTGTTCCAAAACCAATATCAGTTGCTTCTCTAACCTTCTTCAACAAATTCAAAATAGGTAATATTCCTTCGTTTGTTCTTATCAAGTTTGTTAAAGAAGGAACAGTTGTTGAATAATCAAGCAATCATAATCCTATAAGCGAAGCCGACACAATAAGAGATGTCAATCAAGATCCATTGGAGAAAGATCTGTGTATACGAGACTGGACAAGCTCAGCTTATAAATCAATCACAGAGGTACGTATTGGTTCCTCACAGATCAAGATGTCTCCTAACATTGTCATGTCATAAAAAAGACCAATATGGATCTTCTCTCCAATTGCAAAGCAACCCAGTCATCAGTGAAGATCTCATTCCCTGTTTAGTATAGCAAATGCCAAAACAAGCAAGAATCTGCTACAAGCTCAAAGCAATCCTTCTCAGCACCTTCACAACACGGGACTACAAAGCATCAAAAGCCTTTCAAGGCTTGTTTTGAGTGTCGAAAAGAAGGTCATGGTAAAGAAATGAACTCAAAGGCTTGCTACGGATGGTAAGGGCAAAACGAATTGCTTCTCCAGCTGCAAGTCTACAAAGAATGTTCCTGATGGTAAAGGCAACATGAGTTGCTTCTCTGGATCAAGAGGTAAAAAGCACACATCTTTGAATGGTTGGATGAAAAACCCTCCATCCAACCTTTTCACGTGAAGCCGATTTCACATGATACAAAGATAAAAATGACCAAAGGTTCAAAACCAATTCTTTTCCTTCCCGTCTTAAACAGAAAATGATTTCCAAATTTAATTCATTCATATCCAAATTAATTAAACCGAAACAAATTTGGAAAATTAAAAATAAGGATACAAATATCCCCGATTATTTAAACGGTTGTGTGCAAATCAGGTTTCTTGTATTGATGAAAAAGGATCTTCCAGGACTACGATGGCCTGGGTTTACTAATAGAGATTGTTCCTAATTCAATTTGAGGCGGAACAAACAGGTTAAGGTCATGGTATTTTATCCATAATCTGCATTTTTATATGCACAATCATAGTTTTACCTTCATAATCACTGCATATTTCTTGATAATTCATTTCTTATCTTGATAATCATTGTAGTTTGAAAGACCTTCTTTGATAAATTTTTATTTTTATACAGTTTTATAAAAAAACTAATAATAAATAAATAAATAAAAAATAAAATATAAAATAAGTTTGCAAACATAAAAATTTAGGAGGAGAGTATAAGTAAATAAAAATGAAAAGAGAACTGGGAACTTGATTCGAGATGATTGAGAAATGATTGTATATCTTCTTGAAATGCTTGTTTTTGCATGACTTGTGTTTTTAAAATGAGATATGATAGTAACTAATGCTGTTATCTGATTTACATCTTATTTTTAAGTGTAATAATAGAAAAACAAACAGATTCTTTAATGATATGCTTGGTAGATTCAGCCTGATTAATAAAGTAAACAATAGCATCATGATTTAAATAAAAATATATGCTTAAGGACGTTTGGATTTAGGCAATCATCCTGCACAAATACTGAGTCCCAAAAATAATTGGATTGAGAATTGATCTTTTATTCACTATGATATAAATCATATATGTCATATTTTTGAGCTATGTTTGGTTTATTTATGTGTCTTGTGTTTGTACTAATCTCTTTTGCTGTACAGAAGTACTGACCTGGAGTGATGATCTCATCTGTTGTATGATTGTACTGACTTGGAGCTCTCATCAACACATGATTAAATGGTCATATCCTTTGTTATACGTGAGTATAGACCTAGAGCTCTCACTATTTTGGTCTAAGTTGTGACAAATCATCTAATGATGAATTCATCACAGAATGCAATATTCTGTTGATAATCACTTGCACACTAATGCACAAGCCTTGTTCTATAAAGATCGCAACAAAATTCAAGAAATCCTTAGGTTGGGTGAGGGTTTTTTCCAAATGATTGTGGGGTCCTAGCATTCTAAAGCATTTATCGAACCTTCACGAATCATCTGATCCTTGTTGAAAAAGATAGGGCATGGGTTTAGTGGACAAACATATCAGTAATCGTTATTGACCTGTTTGAGAATTTCAAAATTATTCAAAGACTGTGATTAGATTCAGTTATCAGTGTGATCTCATTGCTTGTCGATGATTAAGTTCATTTTCGTGCTAAAGTATATCTTGAGGATGTGATCTCATGATCGATTCAGTTCTCGGTTTAAAAAAACAAAAACATAAAAAAATAATAATTGATAAAAAAATGTTATATTAAATATATATAATAAAAGTTAAAAAAATTATAACAAATTTTATTTCTTTCTTTTAGGTCTTTCATATTATGCTGTTACAATTTTATCATTTTTCATGCATTTCACAAAAATTGCGAACAAACGAACACGGGTTCGCTTGTTTTTCACACACAGATAAATACGAGTTTATTTTGGTAAAATGAAATGATCTAATTAGAAATGTCGAGATTGTGTTTGAAAATGTGTATCAGATTTTTGCTGAAAGTGATGGCCGATCATCAGTTGAGCAATGTATCTAATGAGAGAAGCTGTTCCTCAAGTTTGCAAAATATACTAAACTAGGAATCCTCCTCCTACATCTTCTAAAGCACTCGAAATTATAGATTGGGGAAAGCTGTTCCAATATCTTCACAAAGGATGCACTCGAAAAGAGGGAACATATAAATAGGGGGAGCTTATGAGATGAATAATTTTTCTCATCAAATTCAGAAAGCTTCAATTTTAAGAACTTTCTAATGTTGACTTCTTGGTGCTAATTCGTTTGAAGACGTTGATAATAATAGACTAAGTGGGAGTATTGTTGGAGCTGTACAAGATTGTCTATATTATCCACACAGTCAAAGTCAACAAAAGTCAACGCCACGGTCAAAGTCAACAAAAGTCAAACCCGACACGTTCGAGACGAAGAACTGAGACGAGATGTTGAAATATTAGATGACTAGAAGTTTTATTGTAATAAAATAATTTTGTGTGAACAAAATATATTTTATCTTGTTTTTAGTCATTTTTATGCTTAATATGTAATTTTATATTAATTAGCCTAAGTCTAGGGAGTTAGGTGCAATTAGTAAATATTAGTCTAGAGTATAAATATGTTAATTGTCATTAGTGTGAAGATGGTTGAATAAGCAATAGATTGAGGGATTACTTGTAAACATATTTTGCAATCTAATTGAAGATCAAAGGGGTTTTAATTATGATTATCATATTTTGATCTATAATCTTCATGATTTGATACTTGTACCACCCAGTTACTTATTTTGAAGTCGACCAAAGAAGAAAAAAAAAGAAATAAAGTCCAAAGTCGAGGGACCAAACTCGCCAACGCGAGTCGGAAGAGAAGGAGAATAAGTGGGGAGGGTAGCCCACACCCTCCCCACATCTCCAAAATTCTGCAACATAGAGAGAAAGAAGAGAGAAAAGGGAGAAAAGAAGAAAAAGTTGGTTCGGGTGGATTCAAGTGTGCAAAGTCATCGTGTAGCGGGTCCTTTCAAAGCTTTACTTCTCGGTGTGGTTTGTGTGAGTTCTAGGACCCCTCTTCGAAACTTTTTTGGTTGATTTTGGGGCTGGAACACATCTGAAAACCCCTTTTGTATATGTGTGTGTTTGGCCTACTTGTATGTGTTTGCGTGTGATGCGTTTGGAGTTTGTTTTCGGGCTTGTGTGTGCTTGAACGGTGTTGTGGTATGTTTTCCTAAGGTTTAGGATGGTTGATTTGGGCTTAGAATGGGTTTGGATGAGCTTGGAGGTCGAAAATGGCAGATTGGGTTCGGGATGAACTGCATTCTGCATCAGCTAGGGCTAGGTGACCGAATGGAGGCCATACGGCCGAATGAGGTGCGATTGAGGGCCTGTGGCACGATTGGGGGCGAGTCACATGGGGAGTCATGCGACTGAGGGCCCATTTGCATAAGTGCTCATCCGCATTAGTTTCATCCGCACAAGGTGTTCATTCGCATTAGTTCCATTCGCATAGGACTGATCCGCATTGAGTCCATCCGCATTAGGTCCACTCGCATGGGTGTTCATTCGCATAGGTGTTCATCCACATTAGTCCATTCGCATGATGTTTAGTCACCTGAAGGCCATGCGACTGAAGGGTGCCCATACCCCTAAGTAGGGCTGGTGTACCCGAGGAAAACGTAGTGTATTTACTGACTTTAGGGGGAAAGTGCATATGTAAGTTTTGACGTGGAAGTTTCCTGTAAGTTCATATAAGTTGACTTTTGAGGTCATAGATGCTATGTTGGGCATGATGATGATGTATGATGTTGTATGTTTATGCGTGATGATGCCCTGATGATGTTATTGACTATGTATGATATGTTCCTTGTTATGATGAATGTTTATCTTTCTCGTGGCTTTACGTTGAATGTTAATGAATGAAATGAAAGTATTATGTAAGTAAAGTGAAGGATAATGAAAGAGGAACATGATGAAAGAATGCATGCATTAATGAATAATGAAAGTAAAGAAAGTCTTGCAAGCCTTGTATGTCGGGACACGCCATTAAAAGGTGTTCAACGGTGTGTGGGTTCGCTACCCCGGGAGGATGCATATCGGGGTCTTTCTTTGTGATTGACCATTTGTATAGAACCATTGCTGCATACCCTAGGTGCTGTGACTAGAGGTGCGGAGCACCGTTATAGAAGGTCTATGACAGGCCTAGGTCTAGTACCAGGAACAGAAGGGTATTGCACATGGCAATGGTACACCTAAACTCTACCCTAGGTGGTGTGACTAGAGGTGCGGAGCATTGTTATAGAAGGTCTATGATAGTCCTAGGTCTAGTACTAGGAAATAGAAGGGTAAAGTTTATGGTTTGATGGAAAGAAAAGATGTAATGATGAAAGAATGTGAAAGTTAATGACATACGATGAATGAACAAGAGTTAAAGAAAGAAAGAATGAATGAATGATGAAGATAATAATGATATTATCTATGTCTACGTATGATGTATGATCACATGCAAAAGTAACGAACGGTTTTAATGAAAGAAAAGTATGTTTTATTTTAAAACTAGAACTCACTCAGCAACGCTGATTTTTATGTGTTTCCAGTTGGCAGGTAATGATTGCTGAGCATGGCACGGGGCGGCTACTCGGCTCTTTTTGATGGCATTCTTTTTTTTAATGTTTTTGCATTGTAATGCGAATGAACATTGTTTCGAAAAAGAGAACGCTTGTATTAACTTGCAAAAGCAATTGTAATGATAGGAAAAATTATTTCTATATTCCGCTGCATTGTTTTATGAGTGATAAATGTAAAGATATATGTTTTATGTGCAATGATTTACCAGCTGTAAGCGTCCTGGGAACGGGGCCTTACAAGTTGGTATCAGAGCCAAAGGTTAAGTGAAATGGGTAAAATTTCAAAATAAACCTTAACTTAAACTGAGAATGGGACGGAAAGGGAAAGGATGCCAACCTGGAGTAGCTGTGTGCCATCAGGTATTTTCGTAATGTTAACCGGTATTTTGTGCGCGTGGTATGTGGTTATGTGTTGTTTGTAGATTTAAATACTGATGTAGTTAGGATAGGTAATGCTTGGGTTATGAAGAGTAAAGTAAGTGGCTAATCATAATTGGCCACTATAATTAGGGACTTACTATACTTGACATAAACTGAGTTGTTTCCTTGAATGAGCGTGTTGGTGTTTGAATCATTCAGTGTGTGTGCGAATGGCCAGTGGTAGATCTTCGAAATCCTCTCATGGTGGTGGTCGTGATGGGCTTGGTGCTAAGCTGTGACCCAAGAGAGGAAGACCCAGAGTTGAAAAGGTGGTTCATTAAGACGAGTGACCCCTCATCCGGAGGGTGGCGACGAGAGCGCCAATCTGAGAGCCTCAATAAAGGAGGTTGTTATAGAAGAAGTTCATCAGGTCATGCAGACGATCTTACCGTCCGTAGTGACTAAAATTATCAAGGCTGTGCGAGAAGGGGAAAGAAAGGAGAGAGACAGGTCCTCGGGAGGACAAGAGCAACCGGTGCTAGAAACGGTTCTCTCTGATGATGAGGAAGAGGAAGAAGAAGAGCCTGTGCTGGAGGCGGCACGAGGCTGTAATTATGGGGCGTTCAACGATGCAAGCCCCCTACTTTCAATGGTAACGACACTGTTGCTGCTGCTCATCGATGGGTGAGAGAAATGGAAGTTGTGTTAAATATCAGTAAGTTTCGGGAGGATCAGAAAGTAAAGTTTGCTGCCCATTCTTTTGTGGACTCGGCTTTGTGCTGGTAGGACAACATAGTCCAAGCCAAGGGTAGCAGGTCAATTGGGAGAATGAGATGGTTAGAGATGAAGAAGTTGTGATTTAGGAGTTCTGTCCTCATAGAAAAATGGATAAAGTTGAGAGAGAATTCCTGCAGCTGGAGGCGGGAACCATGATACATCAGCAGTACACCATGAAGTTCAATGAATGGCACGCCTGATGCCGGATCAAGTGACGCCCTTGTCACGAAAGATCAAAAGATATATTCAGGGTTTGTCAGCAGATATTCGCAGGCACATGATCGCTGTCCGACCAAGCACGTTTAGGTCAACGGTGGATTTGGCAGGAGATTGTATGATGAGAGAAAGGTGGTGGTGACTGAAGGTAGCAAGAAGGGTGGTGGTGATCGGAACTGGCATGGGAAGAGGTTTGGTCGGGGTGATACCTCAACGGGTAACAAGAAGGCACAGACAGCCGATCGCCGTGTAGTCACACAGGGTACGAGATCGAAGAAGTGTGGCAAATATAGGAAATAACACAGTGGTGAGTGTAGGTGGGGGTTGGATGTCTGTTTCAAGTGTCAGAAGCCTGGTCATATGGCTAGGGACTGCAGGGGTACGAGGTGTTTCAACTGTGGGGAAAATGGTCATATGAGTAAAGATTGTAAGAAGTCGAGGGCTGAGGGTTCTGGGGTGAAGAAAACTGGAAGTGAAAGACCAAGGTGAGCGCCAGGGCATTCACTATGACACAGGAGGAGGCTAGACGGACCCTAATGTTGTGTCTGGTACGTTTCTAGTGAACCAAACTTTAGCTTCTATGTTATTTGATTCGGGTGCCAGTAAAAGTTTTATTTCTGCTGCTTTCTATGCTAAGCTGCCTGTTAGTAGTAGACGTGTTGATGTGCCCTTTGATGTAGAAACTGCCATAGGTAAGTGTACCAGGATTTCTGAGATGATAGAGAACTGTGATGTGGAACTAGAAGGTCATAAGTTTCCTGTTAGACCGTTCATGATGACCTTAGGTGATTTCGATTTCGTTCTTGGGATGGATTGGTTGGCGGACTTCGAGGCGAACATTGTGTGTCGCAAGAAGGTGATTCGTTTGGCAGCGCCTGACGGGACTTCGGTAACTATTTGTGGGGATCGGGTCACGACGATCCCGAAACTAATCTCAATGGCGGTGGCGGGAAAGTGTATGAGGCGTGGATGTAGCGCCTACTTGGCTTATGTAAAGGATGTGGATATGCCAACACCACAACTATTCGATGTACCGGTTGTGTGTGACTTTCCGGATGTGTTCCTAGAGGACTTACCAGGAGTGCCACCTAATAGAGAGATTGAATTTCAGATTGACCTGATACCGGGTGCCCAACCTGTTGCCAAAGCACCGTATCGGTTGGCTTCGACGGAGATGAAAGAGTTGATGGAGCAGTTGCAAGAGCTGCTTGATAAGGGGTTCATTAGACCGAGTATCTCTCCCTGGGGTGCTCCGGTCCTGTGAAGAAGAAAGACGGTAGTATGAGGATGTGCATTGACTACCGCAAGCTAAACAAGTTGACGATGAAGAACCGATACCCCTTACCGAGAATAGATGATTTGTTTGATCAGCTTCAAGGTTCCAGTTGGTTTTCAAGGATAGACCTTCAATCTGGTTACCATCAGTTGAAAGTGAAAGAGCAGGATGTTCCTAAAACAGCTTTTCACACGCGTTATGGTCACTATGAGTTTCTTGCCATGTCATTAGGTTTGACCAATGCACCAGCTGCTTTTATGGATATGATGAATTGAGTGTGTCAGCCGATGTTGGATAAATCAGTGATTGTGTTTATTGATGACATCCTGATTTATTCGAAGAGCGAGATTGAGCATGCCGGTCATATTCGAGAAGTTTTGGAGACGTTGAGAAAGGAGAAGTTGTACGCTAAGTTCTCCAAGTGCGCGTTTTGGTTGCGCATTTTGGTTGCGCGAGGTTTAGTTCTTGGGTCATGTGGTGAATCCTGACGGGATTATGGTGGACCCAGCAAAGGTGGAGGCGGTGATGCAATGGAAATCTCCAAAGACGCCATCCGAGATTTGTAGTTTCTTGGGTTTGGCAGGCTACTACAGAAGATTCATCCAAGAATTTTCTAAGATCTCTTCTCCACTAACCAAGTTGACCTGGAAAGATGTATAGTTTGTATGGGGTCAAGCTCAAGAGAAGGCGTTCAAGGAATTGAAGGCGAGATTGACTCAAGCTCCTGTTCTGTCATTACCCGATGGAAGTGAAAATCTAGTGGTTTATTTTGTTGCTTCCTACTCGGGGTTTGGGTGTGTGTTAATGCAGAGGGGGAAAGTTATAGCATATGAATCCTGACAGTTGAAGGTTCATGAGGTCAATTACCCTACTCATGACTTGGAGCTAGTAGTCGTGGTCTTTGCACTAAAGATTTGGAGGCACTATCTTTACGGGACGAAGTGCACCATTTTCACTGACCACAAGAGCATGAAGTAATTTTTTGAGCAAAAGGATCTGAACATGAGGCAGAGACGGTGGTTGGAACTTATAAAGGATTATTATTGTGAATCCACTACCATCCGGGCAAGGCCAACGTGGTGGCTGATGCCCTTAGCCGAAAAGAGAGGCCCGAGCCGATTCGGGTGAAAGCGTTTCAGCAAATCATGACCTCTGACGTGATGAAGCAAGTTAAAGAGATTCAAGATGAGGCATTGAGGAAGGATCATCTTAACTCAGAAAGAATGAGAGGTCTGGTTGCGGAATTGGGTGAAAATACACTTGGTGTTAAAACCCAATTTGGACGAGTGTGGGTTCCTCGTTTTGGGGATCTACGCATGAGGATTATGGATGAAGCTCACAAGACTCGATACTCCATTCATCCTGGTGCCACAAAGATGTATCAAGACATGAAGAAGGATTATTGGTGGCCGGGTATGAAACATGACGTGGTGGAGTATGTGGGTAAATGCCTTACATGTCTACAGGTGAAGGCCGAGCATCAGAAGCTATATGGGAAGATCCAACCTTTGGATATACCGGAATGGAAGTGGGAGCACATCCCCATGGATTTTATTACGAAGCTACCACGTACGAAAGGGTATGATGCCATATGGGTGATCGTTGATCGTTTGATGACGAGTGCTCACTTCCTACCGATCCGTGAGAAATATTCATCTGAGAGGTTGGCGGATCTTTTCATTAAGGAGATTGTAACTCGTCATGGTGTACCGGTGTCCATTTTGTCTGATCGTGACACTCGGTTTACATCTAAATTCTAGAAGAAATTCCACAATGCGATAGGGATGAGGTTACACATCAGCACGACTTACCATCCTCAGACTGATGGTCAGTTAGAGAGGACCATTCAGACATTGGAGGACATGCTTCGGGCATGTTTTATCGATTTTGGGGAAAGTTGGGATGACCACTTACCGTTAGCTGAATTCTCATACAACAACAGTTATCATGCTAGTATTGGTATGCCACCATATGAGATGCTATACGGTAGGAGATGCAGACACCCGTTTATTGGGGTGATATTGGTCAGAACGAACTAGGGAGCGTCGAGGTGATCAAGGCTACGCCTGAGAAGCTTGAAAATATCAAGGCCTTCATGAAGGCAGCCAAAGATAGACATAAGTCGTACGTTGATAAACGACGCAGACAGATTGAGTTCCAAGTGGGTGACCGGGTTATGTTGAAGGTTTTACCTTGGAAGGGCATTATCGATTCAGGAAGCGGGGCAAGTTGAGCACAAGGTATATAGGGCCTTTCCGAATCATTGCTAGAGTAGGAGAGGTGACCTATAGACTGGAGTTACCAGATGAGTTAAGCGGAATTCACCTGACATTCCATGTATCTCATCTAAGAAGTGCTTGGCAGATGAAGGTATGATTG
Source organism: Flaveria trinervia (assembly GCA_025506515.1). Classification (NCBI taxonomy): domain Eukaryota; kingdom Viridiplantae; phylum Streptophyta; class Magnoliopsida; order Asterales; family Asteraceae; genus Flaveria; species Flaveria trinervia. The sequence continues at coordinate 101,096,415 of CM046444.1, forward strand.
TTCCACTGGAGGATATCGAAGTAGATGAACGCTTAATTATATGGAGCAACCAGTGGTAATCATCGATCGAAAAGAGAAGAGGCTGAGAAATAAAGTGGTTCCTCTTGTGCATGTACAGTGGAAGCACAGGAAGGGATCCGAGTCTTCGTGGGAGACTGAAGAAGAAATGAGGCGGCATTACCCACGTTTGTTTGAGGAATAACAGGTTTCGGGGACGAAACTTGTTTAAGGGGGTGGATTTGTAACACCCGATTACTTATTTTAAAGCCGACGAAAGAAGAAAAAAAAGAAATAAAGTCCAAAGTCAAGGGACCAAACTCGCCAACGCGAGAAAGTTTGGAAGAGAAGGAGAATAGAGGGGAGGGCAGCCCACACCCTCCCCACATCTCCAAATTCTGCAACATAGAGAGAAAGAAGAGAGAAAAGGGAGAAAAGAAGAAAAAGTTGTTTGGGTGGATTCAAGTGTGCAAAATCATCGTGTAGCGGGTCCAATTGAAGCTCTACTTCTCGCTGTAGTTTGTGTGAGTTCTAGGACCCCTCTTTTAAACTTTTTGGTCGATTTTGGGGCTGGAACACATCTAAAAACCCGTTTTGTATGTGTGTGTGTTTGACCCACTTGTATGTGTTTGCGTGTGATGCGTTTGGAGTTTGTTTCCAGGCTTATTGTGCTTGAATGGTGTTGTGGTATGTTTTCCTAAGGTTTAAGATGGTTTATTTGGGCTTAGAATGGGTTTGGATGAGCTTGGAGGTCGAAAATGGCAGATTGGGTTCAGGATAAACTACATTCTGCATCGCCTAGGGCTAGGCGATCGAATGGAGGCCATATGGCTGAATATGGTGCGATTGAGGGCCAGTCGCATGATTGAGGACCAGTTGCACGATTGGGGGCCAGTCGCATGGGGAGTCATGCGACTAAGGGCCCATTCGCATAAGTGCTCATCCGCATTAGTTTCATTCGCACAAGGTGTTCATTCGCATTAGTTCCATTCACATGGGACTGTTCCGCATTGAGTCCATCCGCATTAGGTCCACTTGCATGGGTGTTCATTTGCATAGGTGTTCATCCGCATTGGTCCATTCCATGATGTTCAGTTGCCTGATGGCCATGCGACTAAAGGGTGCCCATACGCCCAAGTAGGGCTAGTGTACCCGAGGAACACCATTATAGAAGGTCTATGATAGGCCTAGGTCCAGTACCAGGAAACAAAAGGTAAGGTTTATGGTTTGGTGGAAAAAAAGATGTAATGATGAAAGAATGTGAATTTAATGATGTACGATGAATGAACGAAAGTTAAAGAAATAATGAATGAATGAATGATGAAGATAATAATGATATTATCTATGTGTACGTATGATATGATCACACGCAAAAGTAACAATGTTAGGGACCGTGTACTGGATGGAGTACAAACTGATTTACGTGTATAACAACTCAAATAGTGCAAAATCCTATTTGATTGGCGATCCAATCAGTGACAACGTTAACCCGATCGATATGCAAATAAACTAAACGTTAAGAATGAATAAAAATCGATCAAGAACGATCTATGAACTTGGACTGGATTTCTAGGACGTTCTAGATGGAAAGGGTACGAGTAGGAGTCGAAATATTGAAAGTGTTTTGTTTTTCCATGAATTAAGTGGTATTTATAGGTTAGGGTTAGTCAATCGTACGACTGGACCATTAGCATGGTTCAGTCGTGTGACTAAAGCTTGCGACTGAGTCAATCACACGACTGAAGGTTTAGTCCAGCGACTGAGTCATTCGTATGTCTCAGTCGTGCGACTGATCCAGTCTCTTGGTTTGGTCGTGCGACTGGTCCATTAGCATGAAGTATTCATGCGTATGAACCATTAGCATGGTCCATTCGCATGAAAACTTCATACGACTAAATTTTAATATGTTTCTCAATCATTACTTGACTAAGATCTATTCAAACCACCTCAAACCTATATAGTTGGTTCAATATGTGTTAATAAATGATAAACATTAAAACATACACTGAAACATTAAACATTAAGATCAACAACCACATATTATGTTTCATTTAATTCATTCATTTCATTACATTTAAGACATGACAGACATATTACATTAAAATCGTAAACTAGGTACATATGGATCAACAAACTCCCCCTTGGACCTAGTTTCCTTCATTGTCTGGCATCCTTCATTAGCTCGTCAAACTTCTTATGCCTCTCCTCGATTGTGACAACATGTATCTCAAATGAAAAACAGAGTCTTATCACGTTCTAAAACTGGAGGGCCTATACAATATCCTGTGGATCATAGAATAATGGCCACCTGTATAAAGTATAAACATCACTAGCTGACAGGTTGGTTAGCGACATTGGGTCAAATACCCGGATGGTCTCCATTTGGCACTCTTTCTGTAATACTATGACCGCTTCTCTTATTTTCCAGTCATAATGCCACCACTTGAAGTGCGTGGAGGACTCCACTTCATGGGGATCTTTGACATAGTGCATGGAGGACTCCACTTCAGCACCACTTTGGGTTTTCCAGTCCTTGGGTCCACCTCCGACCTTTGAATTTACCTCGTAGGCTGTTGAGGCTTGAAATTAACCCATCGAGTGTGGTATTCTTTCTCCAACGCAAATTCAAACCAGCCTGACATCCTCCTAGGGTCAGCATACAGCAGGTTCAGGCGTGCCAACTGGTTGAGCTCAAAACAGGGAGAGTCTTCAGATCATGTGGAAATCTGAAGTACTCGATTCCCTTCTCCCTCTTCACTGCATACACATTTAGATCCTCAAAGTAAGCCCACATTATAATCTTGCCAGATACCTTTAGATGTTTCTTTACTTTGTAGAGCTTGGCGTAGGCACTTGGCTTTGGCGTTGTGCATTGGGCACGGATCTCTGCAAAACAAGCCACCCATTCAGCCTTTTTGATCTCAACATCGACGTCTGAGGCTTGGGCTTGGCTTTCTGATTTCTCGGCCTCCTTCTCCGTCGTATCCAGTTTAGAATACATATCACTGTCGAGAGTATCCCCAAAATTAGGAACCACATTTCCCTCTCGATCAGTATATTCTGGATAGTGCTATGCTATGATGTCTTCAATTTGTATCTCATCAACATCGTTTAGCTCGTCATCACTAGAAACATCGACAGTAGGGGCATCCTTAACTAATTCATCCGGGTTTAGCTGGAACATTTCTGTGAGTTGCTCATGAGTGAGGTTGTGAATAATTTCTCCTTCTTCGGGAGTATAGCTTACTGACCTCCTGACAATCCCTTGCAGATCAAGTATCATTGTGAGTTGAGACTTGATCTGCTGAAGGGCAGCAACATCGTATTCATCTCGCTGATATTATGGATCTGCTTGATTTGAAACATGTAACACATCATTCATCAGTAAATAATCAAGATAGTAAACATTAAATATATACATGAACATTCAAGCACATAAGTTTAATACAATATTCAATTACACATGATTTAAATTACATAAGCATCTATGTATTACGTTTGTCTTGAATCATGTGTTCCTCTATTGTCGGGGCTGATGTTAAGGCACCCTGATCTTGATTCTTTTTGGTCCGCCTCTCACTAGCTTCTTGGGCAGCCGAAGCAGATGGATCTCCTCCTTCGTTATCATCTCCTCCATCCTCTGTGTCATCCTCATCCTTTTCATCATCATCCTCTTCATCATCGGCATCACCATCGTCATCATCTTCTCTGATCTTCAGAGGCTCTTCTTTGGATCCTTTAAGCTTGAGCATGATAGATCTGTTAGATGACTCCAACTCTTCAATCTTCTTTGCTGATTCAGCTTTATGCTCTTTGAGTTGGGCGATCTCCTCTGCCTGCTGAGAGATCAACTGTGATTGTGCAGCAGTTATCTCCATCAGCTGTCATAGCTGAGCAGTCTTCTCGTCATCGCCAGCTAACGGCTTCAGCACCATACAATTTAGTGCCAATAACTGTTCCTCTACCCCACTAGGAGGTAGAGGTGATCCAGTGGTGAGTGTGGTATGGGATGAGGGACTAGCTTGGTGGCTAGTGGTGGTAGTGGTGGCTGTGGTGAATATGGGTGGAGGTAGATGAGTGGGTGGCGGTGGGTTTACTGTAGTGGTGGTGAAAATGGTGTAGATAGGTGTGGAGTGGCTGTAGTGGTGATGGTGGGTGAAGTAGTAGTAGTGGTGGTGGGTGGAATTATGGTAGTGCTGATGGGTGGAGTGGTAGTAGTGGTGGTGGGTGAAATGGTGGTAGTGGTGGCTGTGGTGGTATTGATGAATGCCATCCTCTTCCTCTTAGACTTCATCCCATGGGGCTGAGCCATCCTTTTTCTCCTCATGCCCTTTAAGGAGGATGCTCCCCCTAGGATGCTGCTGGGCTGATCAGGTGTGTAACTGGGATCTGCAGCAATCTCCCCAGATTCGCTAGGGTATCCTCCAACCTCCCGAATACCTCGTTCGGTGGCAACCACCATGCTGCCCACCGTCCTGGTCAGTGGCTCATCATCACTCTCCTCCTCCTCATCAGGAGGGAAGAAATCCTGATGGAACTGGATGTGGTGGCATCTCCATGAATGGGTGGTGGAGGTATAAAATGTGCAGTGGTGGCGCTAGAAGTAGCGGGGCCAGAGTCTCCACCAGTGCCTCTGTCATCATCATCGGAGTCATCCGATGGAAGAGCAATCTACTCAACATCTGAGTCATTCTCCTCGTGGCGCCACTTACGCCTTGCCGGCGCCACGTAAATCTCCCATGCCAGGTGCTCGAACAGTCTCATCATAGAGGGTTTAACTTGCTTTCCCCTGCAGACCTTCATTCTCCCGAGAGTGGTGTCATCCATAATCTCGAGAGATACTGCATCGTGGCTCTCCTTGGGTAGTGAAGGAAGCTTCTCATCTATAATCATCTGTAAAAAAATCTTGGTACATACAGAAGCCTTCCTTGCCGTTGGCCTCAAGATTCTCGATCAGGTATGGAAATATCATGTTAGAGAAGCTGAAGGGGTGATTCAGCACCAGTGCCACATAGGCATTCTGGATTTGGTCAGATAAGTCATCAAATCCACCCCTTCTTGATGCAATGCACTTGAGGATGACGTGTGCTAAGTACTTGAACTAGGAACACAGGGTGCTTTTGTTTAGCACACCTGGATTGATGTCCCCAGAGTACTTCATCCTGAGAAAACATCCCCTCACAGTCAGCGGGTGTAACCTGGTTGGGTGAGCAACATAATCACCCAGGTCCAGTACACGTCGAAGGTCTGCCGTTGTCACCTCTATCTCTTGCCCAAAGATGGTGCTCCGAATGCAATAGGGCTCACTAGATCGGTCAACCGATGCACCCTCCCAGAAGGCCTGCTGTATAGATTTGTAGGGTGTGCATGGTGTAGATATCGCTCTTATATCCTTGATCTCTTTAGGAACGCAATGATGCCAGCAAACTTGGCAGCGTTCCGAGTGGTGGCGTCCAAATGAGCACAAATATTATGCTTGGTGTTGATGGTCCACCGATATGCCATAACTCTGTAACACAAGACACATATATATAGATCAGCACATAACAGAAAATTCATTCACTCTAAACTGTTTGGGATCAATCTAGTTCAATCGTGCGATTGAACCATACGACCGAGTTCAGTCGGTTGACTTATCATGCGACTGAGCTCAATCAGGCGATTGATTCAGCAACTGAGTTAAGTCAGTTGACTCGGCCTACGACTAATTTCAGTCGGGTGACTGAGCTCATACGCCTCGTTTATTCAGCCGACTAGGTCATTCGCCCAGCTCAGTCGTGCGATTGGAGTTCATCAAGGTGTCCAAATGCATGACAGACTGTCTGTTCGATTGAAATTCAAATTTTGAGCAGATCTTAATATTAGACATTGTGGTTTGGCTCATTAGACTCGCAATCACCCTACATAGCACCTAATAACCTTGATTTCAATATTTTACTTAGTTTTATTAGTTTATTAATCCGACAGAGTCTCAATTCTATTTTAGGCCAGAAATCGGTCAATTAGGGCACAAATCGACTGCGAGTTAGGTAGATTGCACCGCATTGTACTTTTATAAACACCAGAAATCATCAGCACACAACAATTTGTAATTCAAAAAGGTCAACTGACAATTGGGTAGTATAACGACAATATCGGATGATTTTAGGGCGTGTGGGGAGTGATGAGCATATGCGACCGACTTTAGCCCTATTTATACTAAATCTAGTTTCAATCGGGCGACTGGATCCATTCGTTCTTTTCATTTGGGCGATTGGATCTTAGTTGTGCGATTGGTTCAGTCAGTCACATTCAGTCGGCCGACTGGGTGTCAGTTGGGCGACTGACTCATTCGGACAACTCTATTCAGGCGACTGGCTCAATCTTGTAAGCTAGTTGTGTGAATGGTTCATACTCATGCTCCATTCAGTTGACTAGTGCATGAGTGTGGTCCAATCGTACGACTGGTCCATACTCATGGTCCAGTCGTGCGAATGGATCATACTCATGATTTTGACTTTATGACCATTTGACACTTCATCCCTTTTTAATTTTGATTGAAAATTTTGAGCATTCGATCATCTCAGGCATGATCATTTTAACTTTGAAAACTTTTGATCACCTCAGTCGTGGTCCTTTTAAACAAAACACATTTTGTCACCTCAAACGTGACCCATTTAGCATTTGAAAACACGTTTGGTCACCTCAGACATGACCCTTTTAAGTGATTAAGTCCCAGATTGAATTCCACGGCATAGTCCGACGTTAAAAACTAAACTGACTAAAAATTTAAACAAGTAAAATTAACAAACAAAACTAAAATGTTTTTGTGATTTTGTGTGAGGTGGAAATCCTAAGATAGAAATCTAACAGATTTATTTCTTGAACAGGCAGCTTCAAGTTATTTTGACCATAAGTGGAACGATTCATTATGGAATCATACAGGTAATCAAATCATTCAGGATGTGTCACCAAAATCATTTGATGCTAGGTTCTTGTTTTCGTCGAGAGTCATTAGCAAGTTTAGGAAATCATACTAGTACTATAAGATGCACACATTGATTTGGACTTTCAAGAATTACAGCCACGATGATTTTCAGTATACTTGTCCACTTAAATCCATACACAGATTTTTGACACAGATTGGTGATTGTTTAAGGTTTAAATATTTCAACAAGCATTTGTGGATCCCACTCTTATATGGTAATCAATATTCCTCAGGAGATTTTTGAGCGGTCTACGGGTATTTTGACAAGAAGAAACTATTCTTAGAGCTTTCAAAGAGAAGCCAAACCTCAGGTCAGTGCCGCTGCACAGTAGACAGGCGGCAAACAGCAATGAATTCTAGAATATATAGGTTATCCTTATCCTCAGGTCAGTGCCACCGCACAACAGAGAGGCACACAACCTATCTTCTTGTTTGAGCAATTTTATTCTTTTTGCACAGATCGCACCAACAACATAGGTTATTAGTTTGATTGCTTTTTGCGATTTTCATCATGTGCTTTGCTCATATTTTGGTCATCCGCACACATTTGTGGCATTTATTTTGCTCGTCACCCCTTATTGGAACTTTGTTGATTGTGTTAACCAAGGATAAGATGATAACCACAGCTTGATGAACAACTTAGTTTGATCTTGAGATCACCAACGAGGTCTACTTATCTATTGTGTTGAATCTACTGACACATCATCTAATGGTTAGCAACCTCTAGGTCTACTTTCTCCATGTTATCTTAGTAGTAGCTAGTTTTACTATCATTTTTCCTTTTATATTGCTCAGACTTCTCAGACTTATACTTTGAATTTCACATCTAATTCAAATTAATCTTTTAAAGTCCCAAATTCTTTGTTCCTATGTACTATCATTTTCCATAGTCGTTGAATCGATATCTTAGATACGACCTCATTTCTTTTAGCTTGCTTGTCCTCCTCCCTCGTTTTTTAATACTAACTTAACCTATTCTCCCCCTAAAATTCTAAAACCATAAACGATTTACATTTTTAGGATTTTAATAGGCAAAGAAATAAAATCAATAAAATTAATTAAATAAAATAAAATCAAAGAAAATAAAAGAAAAATGGGCTCGACGCATCGGACTAAACATGTTCATCTTTTGCAATTACATCACTTTTCTTTTTAACGTCGTTAACCTCTAACAGATATAGAAAATGTGGTTTATCAAAGGCTTTTGTGTAGAGGTCAGCGTGCTGGAAATCCGTATTTATTTTAATAACATCGATTAGATTCTTTTCAAAACAATCACGTATAAAGTGATATTTAATTTTGATATGTTTGGTCTTAGGATGTTGGACAGGATATTTAGTAACGACTATTGTAGCAGAATTATCAACAAATATAGGGGTGTTAGAAAATTTCAAACCGTAGTCCCGCATCTGCTGTTGAATCCAGATGATTTGAGAACAGCAGCTTGCCACAGCAACATATTCAGCTCACAAGTTGACAACGCAACTGATGTCTGTTTCTTACACTGCCACGTGACTAATCTTCTCCCATAGAATTGCCAACCTACTGAGGTGGATTTTGTCACACCCTCAAAATCCACTTGCGGGGTTTTACCACGAGGCGTGTGAACAAACCAGGATCACAATCAATAGTTACTCAGAAAGACTCTATATGCCATAATTTAAATAAAATCAACCAAAGTACAAAATTTAAACTGTGCGGAAGCGTTTTGTAAAACAACCCAAAGAAATAAAAGTGTATACTATGGCAAAACATGTGCCAACCCAAAAAAGTAAACATTAATCATTAAAATCCTAAAAATGTCTTGAAGACCGAGTCTTAGAATGCAAGTGAACCATGTAGTGCTCCTATGGCAAGCAAGCTAATGACCTGAGAATAGCATACTAAAATTTCAACACAATGGTTGGTGAGTTCAAGAGTGATAATCAAACATAAACAGTTTAACAACATAGATATAAAAGTAGTGCATTGTAACATATAGCTAGTGCATTAACAATAAATATTAATCCATAGTGATTTCGCAATTAAAGCTACTGTGTTACGTTGTTGCCTCCTGTCACGACTTAACAGGTCGTGACAATGTTCAATAGGACAACTTGCACCCAGTTGACCTCGAGTCACACAGGTGGGGCTCGTCAGACCCAGTAGTACTACCCAAATTTTCCCGCTATCCAATATTAACAATTCGAAAGTGTGAGGACTTTTCCATGTTATCAACACTATATTAATATTATACACAACTTGAATATATAAAGCGTTTGTGATTTACCAGTATGCTATCTCCCCAAAAGAGATTAAATAAAGAGTGGGGCATGAACTCACCTGATACGTGTGATAGACACTTAGAGTTTTACTTGACAAACAGAATGGACAGACAACCTTCGGAGGTTACCTAGACCATATAAGTAGATGAGTACGTGTAAACAAAGAACATGTGAAACCCTAAGTACACTACAACCAAGGACTCAATATTTCAGACAAAACAGACACGTTTGACCCAATTGACCCGTTTGACCGTTGGGGACTTTATGTATTGTAAACCATTCCAGTAATCATACACATATATCATACATAGTTAACATTCAAATAGATCATATATATGCTATATTATCCAGGTGTATCACTTAGATCATCATACAACCAAGTATCATACAAGTCATGCGAATCTAGAACATTAACATATCCACTAGTTATAACACAACCAATATACCACACGAAGATCAAATCACGCACCACATGCCATGTGAAGCCACTCATGACTTCACATCCTAAACCCTGCCAATCCTACCAAGTAGGGGCCTCAGATTCGCACGTGTGTATGATGATCATAATCATATTCATTAGCCATGTACCTTGCATTCAACAAACATCACAACAATCAATTTCTTGTCCCAAACATGATGTCCTAACTACTAATCAACATCAACATCATACATGATCATCAAAGTCCAAACATCACCCATGATTTTCCAAACATCCCATACAACTAATTTAACATTTCTATCACATTAGAATTCATCCATGAACTTACTAACATTCTCCTAACATCCCAAACATGTTCAAACTATCATCCATCAAACTTTGTGCAAATAAAGTTTCCCTTTTGGGAAAGCACATCCCAAAATCTATCAAACATCCAATGCATTCATGAATTCATTAATAATATACCAATTCAAGTTCATATCAACATCTAAGCATGATCAACAACATCCAAACATCATAACTCATCATTTATATCCTAAAAAGTTACTATCTTTAGTAATGTATGAACTATAACATGTGTTCTTGAATTCCCAATGATCACAACAACAATCTAACATCTAATCATCACCATGAACACATCCATAACATCAATTCATCAATAATTCAATATTACATGCAAAATAAAGTTACTATTATTAGTAAGCTATGAACACCAACTTCAATTCATCAATTTGTTGCAAGATCAACGTATCCTAACATTCATACAACCTACAAATCATCATACAATTATCAAACAATCATCAACTTCTCATAATCATGCTAATTTCGAATTAGGGTTTGCATAAAACTAAAGTCCATGATCAATCCACTACAAACATACAATTCATACATAATCAATGTTAAACAACATGTATTCAATCCAACTAATATACTAACATCATCAATTAACATCAATTTGACACCATGAACACCCATTCACGAATTTAGGTTCGGCCATCATGAACAACTCACAAAAACTTGAAAAATCTAACCTTTAAACGTGTAATTGCTTGCAATTGATGATTCCAACGTGTTGTAATCCTTGTAATCGAAAAAAATCAATGCTTTGTTGCTTGTTCTAGGTCAAAATCGCAAGTTGGGAGGGTGTGGGGGTATGGATCGCGGCCGAATGACGTGGGCTAGGGTTTGGGATTGTTTTGTTTAATTTTAATTTCCATATTTACCCTTTAAGCCCTTGTAATTTGTATTTTATAAAAACTAGGCTTTAAACTCTTTGTAAAGTGTTTTTAACTTAATATATAAAGATATAAACTAATGAAAATCATTATATATTTTATCTTTATAAAAACACAAGACATACGAATAAATAGGCACGTTTCCGCGTTACGCGATTAATTTTCTAATTAACATTTAAAACACGCAAACACATAAACATAACATAATAATCACATAATCAATTAGATTAACATTAATTTAACATTATTCATTATTATTAGGTCACCAACGTTAAACGAGAACTAGTGTGTGTTCACGACACGTGTATGCAAGACTTAACGGAACTAACAGAGTTTGGTAACGGAAATTTACCGGATGTCACATTATCCCCATGTTGAAAGAATTTTCGTCCCGAAAATTGCGTTACATGGTGAGAGTGTTCCATCACTGGTCTACTGCATTGGCAGACAGAAACGAAATCGAGTGAGTTTTGGATGAGTTGTCACATCATCCCCATGTTGAAAGAAATTTCGTCCCGAAATTTAAATCAATACTTTCGTCTACTAGCATCGTCTTTTCGAATAGGTGAGGGTACTTAAGCTTCATTTGATCTTCTCGTTCCCATGTGAATTCCGGTCCACGTCGCGAATTCCAACGGATTTTGACAATGGGTATCTTGCTTTGCTTAAGTGTTTTCACCTCACGGTCCATCACCTCGACTGGTTCTTCAATAAAGCATAATTGTTCATCCACTTGAACTTATTCTAGTGGTACGACCATTGTTTCATCGGTTATGCACTTCTTCAGGTTTGACACGTGAAATACATCATGGATTCCACTTAGCGAATCAGGTAGGGCTAGTCGATAGGCCACTGGACCTATTCTTTCCACTATTTCAAATGGTCCAACGTACCTCGGATTTAGTTTCCCTTGCTTACCAAACCGAACTACGCCTTTCCATGGTGAGACTTTCAAAAAACCTTGTCACCAACCTGAAACTCTAAAGGTTTTCGTCTCTTGTCAGCATAACTCTTTTGTCTGTCTCGCGCTACAGCCATACGGTTCCGTATCTGCACAATCTTCTCAGTTGTCTCATGAATTAACTCGGGACCTGTTAGCTGACTATCACCAATTTCTGCCCAGCAAACTAGTGATCGACATTTTCTCCCATACAGCGTCTCGAAAGGTGCTGCCTGTATACTAGTATGATAACTGTTGTTATAAGAAAACTCCACCAATGGCAGGTGAATTTCCCAGTTATTCCCGAAATCAATCACACAAGCACGTAGCATATCCTCCAACGTCTGTATGGTACACTCACTCTGGCCATCCGTCTGTGGGTGATATGCAGTACTCATATCCAATCACGTACCCAAAGATTTCTGCAATGATTGCCAGAAATGTGACGTGAAACGAGCGTCGCGGTCGGAAATAATTGAGATCGGTACACCATGTATCGAAACGATCTCTTTAAGGTACAGTCGAGTTAATTTCTCCATCTTATCCGTTTCCTTAATTGCAAGGAAATGAGTAGACTTTGTCAATCGATCCACAATAACCATATCGTGTCATAACCAGTACTAGTCTGGGGTAACTTAGTAAGAAATTCCATGGAGATTTGTTCCCATTTCCACATTGGTATCTCAGGTTGTTGTAACAGTCTGGATGGTTTTTGATATTCCACTTTTACTTTCGAGTAGGTCAAACACTTGCTCACATACGTAGCTACATCCGCTTTCATGTTAGGCCACCAATAGTGCGCCTTTAGGTCATGATACATCTTGTCGGATCCACGATGTATAGAATACCTAGACTTGTGCGCTTCGCTCATAACTAAATCTCTCAGATTTCCATAAACAGGCACCCAAAGTCTATCCACGAAATACCGAATTCCATCCTCTTTCACCACTAGCTGTTTATCCATTCCCCTAAACAACTCAGAACCAACATTTTCTGCTTTTAAAGCTTCTATCTGCGCCTCCTTAAATTGTTCGGGCAGTTGGGTATTGATAGTAAGCTGTAAAGCTCGCACCCGTCGAGGTTTAGTAGTTTCCTTCCTGGTTAGGGCATCAGCAACTACGTTCGCCTTTCCTGGATGATACTTAATTACACAATCATAGTCATTTAGTAGTTCCACCCAACGTCGTTGCCTCATATTCAACTCTTTTTGATCGAAGATATGTTGAAGACTCTTGTGATCGGTGTAGATAGTGCACTTGGTACCGTACTAGTAATGTCTCCAGATCTTTAAGGCAAAAACCACATCACCCAATTCTAAATCATGGGTGGTATAGTTCTTCTCATGAACCTTTAGTTTTCTCGAGGCGTAGGCTATCACCTTATCTCGTTGCATCAAGACACAACCCAATCCTTGAATGGATGCATCACAATACACCACAAAATCATCTGTTCCCTCTGGTAATGCTAATATCGGGGCAGTACAGAGTTTTTGTTTTAAGAATTGGAAAGCTGATTATTGACTCTCACTCCATTTGTATGTCATTCCTTTGTGGGTCAAGGCAGTGAGAGGTTGTGAGATCTTAGAAAATCCTTCTATGAATCGCCGGTAATATCCTGCTAATCCCAGAAATTGTCTTATCTCACTCGGCGTTTTGGGTGTAGTCCGATTCTTTATCGCCTCAATTTTGGCTGGATCAACATGTATCCCTTTCTCATTAACAATATGACCTAGGAATTGCACTTCTCTTATCCAAAAGTCACACTTTGAGAATTTGGCATATAGCTGTTCATTTTTCAATAGTTCCAAGATCATTCATAAGTGCTCTTCATGCTCCTCCTTGGTCCTAGAATATATCAGTATATCATCGATGAACACAATGACAAACTAATCAAGATAAGGTTTGCACACGCAGTTCATGAGGTCCATGAACACAGCAGGTGCATTAGTTAACCCAAAAGGCATGACCAAGAACTCATAATGACCATAACGAGTACGAAATGCAGTGTTGGGAATGTCTTATTCTCGAACTCTAAGTTGATGATAACCAGATCTCAAGTCAATCTTCGAGTAATAGCTTGATCCTTGAAGCTGATCGAACAAGTCGTCGATACGAGGTAAAGGGTATCGGTTCTTGACTGTTACTTTGTTTAACTCTCTATAATTGATACACATCCGGAATGTGCCATCCTTCTTCTTAACAAAAAGAATAGGAGCTCCCTAAGGTGATGTGCTAGGTCGAATAAAGCCCTTATCTAAAGGCTCCTGAAGTTGTGATGACAACTCTTGTAGCTCGTTTGGTGCTAATCGATAAGGTGCCCTAGCAATCGGAGCTGCGCCGGGAGTCAACTAAATCTGGAATTCCACTTGGCGGTGAGGTGGTAATCCAGGAAGATCCTCTGGAAACACCTCTGGAAAATCGCGTACTATGGGAATATCCTCCATTCTCCTTTCTTCTGCCTGCTTATCGGTTACAAGTGCTAGAATAGCCACACGACCCTTTCGTAATAACTTTTGAGCTTTCATGTATGAGATGATGCCTATCATAGCACCACTCCTATCACCTCTGACGGTAAGGATTTTGTCATCAATAGGGATTCGTATGATCTTCTCACGACATATGACTTCCGCTTGCTTGCTAGAGAGCCAATCCATGCCTATCACAACATCAAACTCCCCAGCGTAACAAGCATAAGATCTATAGCGAAAGTATGACCAGCAAGTTCTATCTTACAGTCTTTAAGGATATGCGTTACATGGATTAGTTTACCGTCGGCTAATTCCACAGTGTATTTTGATTCTAAAGCAGAGGGTATATCACTTAAAAGACTACTGAACTTTAAGGACACGAAACTCCTATCGGCTCCGGTATCAAATAGTACCATAGCAAAACAACCATTAACAGAGAATCTACCAGTAACAGTTGTGGGATCATTTAGAGCCTCACCTGAGCCAATGACGAAGGCTCCCCCTTGGCTCCATCTTTATTGCCGCCATTACCAGTACCATTACCTCCGTGTTGTTATTACCGTTGTTGTGTTGTTGTTTTTGCCATTACCATTTCTCCTTAGTTGTGGGCAGTTTCGCTTGTAATACCCTTCTTTCCCACATTCAAAACAACCCTTGGGAGTTTCTTGAGGTTGTTGTGGCCTCCTTGCCAGTTCACCACGACAATCCTTAGCAGCGTGTCCAATTTTTCCACAACGTTGACACTTGAAGTTATCACACCTTCCCACATGATAGTAATTACACCGAGTGCACTTTGGATGTCTACCACCATAACCACTGGGTCCTTGATTTTTGAGCCGTTTGGTTGAAGTTGCGGTTATTGTCGAACCTATGTTGCTGCTGAACTGGCTGTTGTTGCTGTTGAGGTTGAGGTTGACCGTTAGAAGATGATGATGCTTTGGTGTTGTTGGCATTATCCCACTTTCTTTTGTTGTCGGGCACGCTCGCCGCAGCGCCCCGTTTGGGTAGACGTCCTGGTCAGTTAGCTTTTGTTGCTCCACGGCTTGGTCAGTTAGCTTATGAGCTAGCTGGATGGCTTGCTGAATGGTAGTTGGATTGGAAGCAGTTACCAAACTTTGGATTTCGAGTACTAATCCCCGTATGTAATGCTCCACCCTTTTATGCACCTCATTCACCATTCCCGGGCACAAAGTTGCTAGTTCATGGTTTCTAGTGGTGTAGGCCTCAATTTTCGAGCCCTGCATCTTCAATTGCCAGAACTCCATCTCTAACTTTTGCACTTCTTGCGAGGACAATACTCCTCAGTAATCATTGTTTTGAACTCATCCCATGGAAGTCCATTCGCCATCACTTGTCATAGAATCTGGACTTGCGCGCTCCACCAAGACAGAGCAGCACCCTCCAAAGTGGCGGTGGCATACTTCACTTGATCCGCAGGCAGACAGTTACATTTGGAGAAGACAGACTCAGTCTTCTCGAACCATCGTACAAGCCCTACAGCACCCTCTGTACCGCTGTAGGTGTGTGGTTTACAGTCCATAAGGACTTGTAGGTACACACTGGTGGTCCTATTTTAACACAACACACATTAATCAGACATCCCATACAGTTATGAAGGATATCAGATTTATCTTTCTATCATTGTTTACCTGCTGGCTGACCCGCGTGGGCAGCAGCCACTGCCGCCTGAACATGCTCATTAATTAGAGCAGCCAATTCTGTGGGGGTCATGTTAATAGCACCACCGCCCTGTTCTCCGTGCCACGTCCACGTCCGCGTCCACGACCACGTCCACGGGCGTCCATTCTTTTCACTTTACATTCACAAATTCAATAATGAGTAACATCAAACACATTTGTCTCATTGAAGCACAGTAAACAGTAAATAAAAGAAATATGAATCATCACAATCACAACATTCATAGCAAAAATAATAACCAAAGTAAATAAATTTTAATGATCACAATGTATTTATCAATGTCAAAATTTAAGTTTGTCGTTCGTGTGGGGAAACAACCCTTCCCACATAGGTTCCAAAAAGAAAAACACTACGTAGTCTAAGTCGTATAAAGAAAATCAATCGACAACATCTGACCCATCACTGTCATCCTCCATATCCACCGGTTCCTCCTCCTCGGGTCCCTCCTCGGGATCCTCATCCTTAGGTTCTGCTGCAGGAGCAGGAGCTATAGCAATCTTAAGTGCCGCTAGTTGAGCTTCTAAAATAGCAATTCTATTATCGGCTACGGCGTCCCGCTGTTCACGAGCAGTCACGCACCCCTGGAGTGCCATGAGACCATCTTGCATATGGTGACACCGATTTAGGGTCTTCCCGTGTTGTTCCTCGAGTTCATCCAGTTGATGTCTCAGTTTGTACACCTCTTGCTGCAGTGTACAGACATCACCCGTGAGCCGCCTGACTCAATGCTGCTCAGTGTCTAGTGCTGCCACTATTGCAGCAATCAGTTGTTCGTTGGACTGCACCGTCCGTAGGAGTGAAGGCATTGGTTGGTCGGCATTGTTCCTAGTCCTGGGTCTCGGGACAGGTACGCGCTCCCTAAACATAATATGATCAACGAATCTAGGATAGAAACTCCAGTCTCGTGGAGGGTCACGCTTCATCAATGCAAAAGGTTGATCCTAGTCAATCTCCTCTCGAGGATAAGCCAGTCGGGGCCAATCGAATCCATTGTCAGGTACAGGTGCGGGAGGTGGGGATTTAGATTGTGAAGGTGATTCAGGTCGCTTACCGGAGCTCTCGATGACGATGCCATGCTGCAGAGAGTGACGTGTATGCCAATGAGTATATAGTAGATGAGAATAAGGCACAGGTAACTAACTAACTGTGTGCGGTTATAGTCTAGTATGTATACAACCTAGTTCCCTAAAACCAATGGCTCTGATACCATTCTGTCACACCCGGTCCCTCGCAATAACAATATTGTCCGCTTTGCCCTTGAGGAGCTCACGGATTTGCTTTTGGTTGCCCGGGTGAAAACTTCCCAGAGAGGTCACCCATCCCTAGATTGCTCCCACCTGAGCACGCTTAACTGTGGAGTTCTCATCTCATCCATAGCCAATACACCCAAAACGCGTTGTTGATGTTAGAGGCCAGACATTCCTTATGAACCAAGAATCTCTCCTGTCCACGGCCGATGTGGGATATGTGTAGGGTGTCACAGATTTGTAGTTCATCTTGCAGCTGCCATAATCCGAGTCACTATACGGGGTAAGCTCAAAATCATCAACATGAGGATACCACAACCCTAGTTTTGGTGTACCCTTCAGATAACGAAATATCCTTTTCACCCTTATAAGATGTTAACTTTTGGTTCGGCTGATATCTTGAACAAAGACATGTAGCATACATGATATCAGGTCTTGAGGCAGTGAGGTACATGAGGGATCCAATCATTCCTTAATACATGGTGGCATCAACCAGATCACCATTCTCGTTGGGTGCTACATCATGGTTTGTAGCAAGTGGAGTCTCAGCTGCGGAAGCATACTCCATGTCAAACAGACTGAGAATATCCCCTACATACTTGGTCTGATGTAGAAATATCCCCTTTGGTGTTTGATCCACCTATAACCCGAGAAAGAACTTCATCTCTCCCATGGCACTCATTTCAAATTCTGCCTTCATTACTGCTTCAAATTCTTTACATAAGTCTTCGTTCTTTGAACCGAAGATTATGTCATCAACATAAATCTGAACAAGCAGCAGATCACCATCTTTTCTTTGATGAACAATGTACAGTCATTACACCTCTGCAAAATCTGTGTTTCACAGGTGAGTTGAGAGTTTTTCATACCATGCTCTCGGGGCTTGTGAAGCCCGTAGAGAGCCTTATCCAATTTGTAAACTCTGTCCCGATGATATGGATCCTCAAATCCTTCGGGTTGACTGACATACATTGTTTCCCGGATTTTGCCATGAAGAAATGCACTCTTTACATCCAATTGATAGACTTTAATCTTCATGTAAGAGGCATAGGCTAGGAAGATACGGATGGCTTGCATTCTTGCCACGGGTGCAAACACTTCGTTGTAATCAATTCCCTCAACTTGTTGAAACCCTTGAACTACAAGTCGAGCCTTGTTCCTCATTATGACCCCTTGGTCATCTTTCTTACATTTGAAGACCCACTTGATGCCAATGACCTTAGCATGTTTAGGCCTATCCACCAATGTCCATACACCAAACTTCTTGAACTAAAGAAGTTCTTCTTGCATGGCACTCACCCATGCCTCATCATTAAGGGCTTCACTGACGTATTTTGGCTCAAACAGAGACACAAAAAAACGATATGCACTATCGTGAAGGTATCCCCTTTCCATTACCGAGGCATAACTAGCTGAGTATGGCTGATTTCTCGTCTGAATTCCTGATCTGACATCCCCAATGAGATTGTCCAGAGGATGATATACATTGAGGCGTGATCCAGGAGTGGTGGGAACAACTACATCAGAATCAAGATTATGAATGTTTGGTTCCGTATCTGAGGTAGTAGGAGTGTGAGGTTCCGAAGATTCAGAGGCATCAACGTCAGATGCTTGTGGTTTTGCAGTAATAGGAATCTGTTCCTCCTGATCGTTCTGATCATTTTCCACGGCTTCATCGTCAGAGGAGGAGTCACTTACCTCGAGTGCTCCCCCTGAATGGTTAGACGATTCACCTTGTGAACCAGATGATGTTGAGTATTGTGATGGTGTGTTTAGGACATCATACATCATTTTGGCTGCTAACTCATCATCCGAAGTGGTGAGAAGGATGTTTGAAGGACTTGAAGAATCCATCATAGTTGAAAAAGAATGCTGGTCCTTTTCCAGCAGGAGGAGTGGTGTATCTCTTAACGTCGACGTTACACCATACCTTTATTTGACCGTTGAGTTGTTGTAAACTCTTTTATTCGGTACCTTGTATCCTAGAAAGATTCCCTCTTCAGCCTTCTCGTTAAACTTGCCTTCCTGAGTTTTCTTCAGCAACGTACATGGTGCTCCAAACGGTTCGAGGTACTCCAGATTTGGTTTACGCGTTGAAGTAACTCGTAACACGTCTTACCATGACGTTTTACCACCAGAACTCGATTTAACATGTAACACGCATTGGGAACTGCCTCATTCCAAAATTGGATAGGCCGTTTCGAGTCTGCTAGCATTGTCCGTGCTGTCTCTATTAAGCTGCGATTCTTTCTCTCAGCAACTCCATTCATCTGAGGAGTGTAGGCAGAAGTGAACTGGTGCACAATTCCCTTTTCTTTACAGAAAGCCTCCATCCATTGGTTCTTGAACTCGGTTCCGTTGTCTGAGCGTACTTGTCTTACCTTCAGCTTGTAGAGAGACTCTAGTGTAGTTACCAATTCTTTGAATGACTCAAATGTTTCTGATTTTGATTTTGGAAACATCACCTAAGAAAATCTTGAGTAGTCATCTGTAACTACATAGCAGTACAAGTCGCCTGCGATGCTTCTTGTACTGACTGGACCAAACAGATCCATGTGAAGAAGCTCAAGAGGCAGTTCTATGGAATTAACTTTCTTTGCCTTATGAGACTTCTTAGTCTATTTGCCTTTCTTGCAGGCGACACAAAAATCCAGGAGTTGGAAGTTTTTGACGTTTACTCCTCGCACTAGATCATTCCGGATCAATTGGTTCATCTTTATATTAACAAAAGGCATTTTACCTATTGATTTTGAAGTGGCCTCCTTTTGTTTAGTGCCAGATTCATTTGGTTACATGTGGAATCTGCATCACTTACAAGAGGAGTGGACACCACATGATCTTTGATTGGGTTGTTATTTATTGTTTTGCTTTTGGCATTCAACAAGGTCTCATGTGGTGGTGGAACCACTTTATAACCCAATCCCTCCCCGTTGTTACGTTCTTTCACTAAGTGCTGAACTATGTGAGAAGAACTAGTCCAACTATGTAGTTTTTGTTTTAATGAATTTACTTCTACTTCCAAAACTGCTTTTTGTTTCTTTGTTTCTTCTAGGGAGTTAGATAGAACTTAATGTCATTAGCTTCGTTAAAAGCTACAACTTTAGTTTCCCTAAGTTGTTTATTTAAAAGATCTATCTTTCTTTATAACTGTGCTCATTTTGTTTTAAAACTCTATTTGCTTCTGTGCATAGTTCCAAGTCCTTTACTAAGTTATCATTATGATCTAATAACCTAAAAAATTTCAAATCAATGCTTTCCCTAAATTTATTACAATCAGAACAAGCATGATTATTATAAAACTAAATGGTGGAACTTACCTGAGAGGGTGCGGTTGAATCAGCCATCAAAGCAGAGTCTGAATTTTCTGGTTCTGGTGATTCTGAACTTGTTGAACTTGTCCCTTCTTTAGGCAGGTGATCAACAATAGTTGCAGTTTCTTCAATATTTGACATCGTGAGTTCCACTGCAATATCACCTTCACTTGCTGAGTCGTCATCTAAATCCTCAACACTAGCGATGTTGGATTCTCCCGGAGACACAAACCGAAAGCTCCAATCTTGTCCTTCGTCATCCTAAGCGGTCAAGGCCTTAGGATCCTTGCTTGACGAAGTAGGACTACTTGTGGATTTATCCTGACGATTGAAGGATGAGAATGGATTCCCATTTCCTGTCTTCTTAGGCTTCACACACTCACGTTTGAAGTGCCCCTTTTCCCCACAGTTGAAGCAGGTAACTTTGGTCTTGTCAAAACCAAAAGTTGTGTCCTTAGTAGCAATTAGGTTCTATTCGGTCTTCTTGACAAACTTCTTAGCTCTCCGGACAGCACTTGCTAAGGCCCACATGATGTCCATTCTCTCCAGCTCTATCTCGTCTACCTGCTCGTAGTCCTCATCTGCCAGATGGCAGTTTCCAATCTTCCCAACAACTAGTCCGTCATAGGAATGAACGACAGCTGCTAGGAGATCCATATATTTTTTAGCTACCTCTACAATCACATTCCCAAGATTCTCGGTCTTTAGTTTTGTAGCATTGCCTTCAGGTGCTATGTATTGGGTATAAGACGACCCTGACATGTCAGACTCTGAAGTGGTAGCTTGAGATGGACCAGCTGAACTCAACACGAATGCCATTTGAAGTGGTGCTCCAGTCGTTTTGGCTTATGGAGTTGAGTTGTATAGTGCCAGATTTTGATCATATGAAGAATTTTGGGCCCTGTACTTCATCCTCAACTCTTCATCTCTCAGCTTCAGAATGAAATTATTTATATCTAACTTTGCCAGCATATCATTCTGTCTGAGGTTGGGGACAAAGGAAACCCACTTCTCTGGCAACCCATCTGCAAAGTTCGACACCTTGTCTTCCATAGACGTTGTAACTCCGTGAGTGTGTAGCTCACTCATCAAGTGGTAGAACCGATTGATGATGTCATCCAAGCTCTCCTTACCCATTGATGAGAAGTTGTCGAACTCCTTCTTCAAAGCTTTTGCCTTTAGAGCCTTTAATGATGCATTCCCATCATATCATTTTTCCAATGCATCCCACAGCTTCTTTGCTTGCTTGTTCTTAGAAAATTGATGGAAGATGTCCTTAGGAATTGACTGAGTTAGCAATGCATATACTTTCTTCTCAGCACTGTATTTAACCTTTTGGCCATCAATCATGCTGCCTAAAGTAAGTTTTGTTGATAGATGTATGTCCCTAGATCATGATATATGATGTAATAGATCTTGTTTGGTATGATTAATGAAATGATATTGATAGTTTGTTAGTTATAATGTTTAATGTTTCATTAATGTGTCGATATTGAATTGGTTAATTAGGTTAGTGATTGCTTGAATGATTACACATAATGTTTATTAATTAATACACAATACATTCAAACTTAACATAATGAAGTTCTCATGCGAATGGCTCATGCGAATGAACCATACGCATGAATAACTTCACACGATTGACTCAGTCGCACGACTGAACCAGGAGACTGGATCAGTCGTACGATTGTAACATAAGATTGGCTCAGTCGCACGACTGAACACTCAGTCGTACGAATGAATCAACCGCATGGCTCAATCGCACGACTGAACCATGCTAATGGTTCAGTCGCACGATTGAATAATACCAACCTATAAATACAACTCAATTCGTGAAAAAAAAGGACTCTCGATTAATTACGATTCCAGACGTACCCTAGCCGTCCAGAAACCTCTTAATTCGTTCTCCAAGTTCATAGAACACATTAGATCGATTCCCAATCGATTTCTAACGTTAGTTTCAATTCTTGATTGATCTTCGTGTGTTCTCACTGATTGGATCGCCAATCAAATAGGATTCCGCACTATTGATCTGGTTTACACATTAATCTCTAGGTATTTCGGTCATATAAGGAGAATGGGACACATCAGTCAAAGGAAGATGAATCACTTGATTCAGAAGGATCTGGTGAGAGGTGTAAATGTCAAGAACTTTCAGCTTCCTGATTTCTGTATAGCTTGCAAGAAAGGTAAACAGACAAAGAAGTCTCATAAGGAAAAGAAAGTAATTCAATAGACCTTCCTCTTGAACTTCTACACATGGATTGTTCGGTCCAGTCAGTACAAAGAGCATTGCAGGCGACTTGTACTGTTTTGTGGTCACTGATGACTACTCAAGGTTCACGTGGGTAATGTTTTTGAAATCCAAATCAGAATCATTTGAATCATTCAAGGAGTTGGTAACCACACTGGAATCTCTCTACAAGCTGAAAGTTAGACAAGTACGCTCAGACAACGGAACGGAATTCAAGAACCATTGGATGGAGGAATACTGCAAGGAAAAGGGGATTGTGCATCATTCACTTCTGCTTACACACCTCAGATGAATGGTGTTGCTGAGAGAAAGAACAGGAGCTTGATAGAGACAGAACGGACTATGCTGGCAGACTCGAAACTGCCTATCCAATTCTGGAATGAGGCAGTGGCAAATGCATGTTATACACTGAATCGAGTCCTGATAGTCAAGCGCCACGGAAAAACATGTTACGAGCTACTACAAAGACGCAAACCGAACTTGGAGTATCTCGAACCATTTGGGGCGCCGTGCACACTTCTGAAGAAGACACAAGAAGGTAAATTCAGCGAGAAGGCAGATGAAGGCATCTTTCTAGGATACAACATACCTAACAAGCGAGTTTACAATAACTCAACAGGTCTAGTAGAAGTTTGGTGTAATGTTGATGTTCAACGATTCACCACACCACCTACTGGCAAAGGACCCGCATACTTCTTTGACTATGATGGATTCTTCAAGTCCTTCCACATTCCTCTCTCTCCCTCGGATGATGAAGTAGCTACACGAATGATGTATGATAGCTTGAATCCAAAACATCTAGCTCACAGGGAGAATCATCTACTCATTCAGGGGGAGTAATCGACGATAGTGACACCTCCTCTGAAAATGAAGCTGAAGAAGCTAACCAGAACAGTCAGGAGGAACAGGTTCCACTTCCTGAAAGTCCACAAACATCTACCAGTGGTGCACCTTTGACGTCAGAGCCTTAAACTCCAACTACCTCAGATGAAGAACCAAATGTTCATCATCTTGGCTCTGAGGTAGCTGTTCCTACTACTCCAGGATCACGTCTAAACGTTTATCATCCCTTAGAAAATGTCATTGGGGATGTCCGATCAGGGGTACAAACCCGAAATCAGCTATACTCAACTGATTATGCCTCTGTTATGGAAAAGGGATATATCCATGATGGTGCCTATCGGTGTTTTGTCTCACAGGTTGAGCCAAAATATGTCAGTGAAGCACTAAATGATGAGGCGTGGGTGAGTGCAATGCAAGAAGAAATTCTTCAGTTCAAGAAGTTAGGTGTATGGTCTCTGGTTGATAGACCTAAAGGTGCTAAGGTCATTGGCACCAAATCGGTTTTAAAATGCAAGAAAGATGACCAAGGGGTCATTATCAGGAACAAGGCTCGACTGGTGGTTCCGAGATTTCACCAAGTCGAGGGAATTGATTACAATGAGGTATTTGCACCCGTGGAAAGGATGGAAGCCATTCGTATCTTCCTTGCCTATGCATCGTACATGAAGATTAAAGTCTATCAATTAGATGTGAAGAGTGCATTTCTTCATGGGGAAATTAGAGAAACAGTTTATGTCAGTCAACCCGAGGGATTTGAAGATCCTTATCATCGGGATAGAGTCTACAAGCTCGACAAGGCTTTATACGAGCTTCATCAAGCTCCAAGAGCTTGGTATGAGAAACTCTCGACTCATCTTGTGAAACACGGATTTCGCAGGGGAGTCATTGACTGCACACTGTTCATTAAAGAAAAAGATGGCGACCTACTGCTCGTACAAATCTCTGTTGATGACATAATTTTTGTCAAAGAACGAAGAGTTATGCAAAGAATTTGAAGCAGTTATGCAGAAAGAGTTTGAGATGAGTGCTATGGGGGAGATGAAGTTCTTTCTCGGGCTACAGGTGGATCAAACACCAAATGGGATCTTTCTACATCAGACCAAGTACGTAAGAGACATTCTCAATCGCTTTGACATGGAGAATGCTTCTTGTGGTACTCCACTCGCTACGAATCACGACATAGCTCCTGATGAAATGGAGATCTGGTGGATGCCACGATGTACCGAGGAATGATTGGATCCCTCATGTATCTCACTGCCTCTAGACCTGATATTAGTATGCGACATGTTTATGTTCTAGATATCAGGCTAAACCTAAGGTCAATCATCTGATCGGGGTCAAAAGGATTTTTCGCTATCTAAAGGGTACACCCACACTTAGGTTGTGGTATCATGATGATGATTTTGAGCTCACGGTGTATAGTGACTCGGACTACGGAGGCTGCAAGATGAACTACAAGTCTACTTCAGCAGGGTGTCAATTCTTTGGGAGAAGATTAATTACCTGGCAGTGTAAGAAGCAGACATTGGTTGCATTGTCAACCTGTGTGAAGCCGAATATGTTGCTGCTGCAAGTTGCTGTTCACAAATCATCTGGGTTCAACAGCAAATGCGGGATTACGGTTTAACGTTCCATTCTACTCCTATTTTTGTAGATAACTCTGCTGCAATTGCAGTAACTAAAAACCCGGTCCAACATCCTAAGACCAAACATATCGGTATTAAATATCATTTCATACGAGATGTTTTTCGAAAAGAACTTAATTGATGTGGTAAAAATTAATACTGATTTTCAACGCGCTGACCTCTATACTAAAGCCTTTGATAAACCACGTTTTCATTATCTGCTAGAGGTCAACGACGTTAAAAAGAGAAGTGATGTTATTCCTGCTGATGATCATGAGTAGTCCGATGTAGTTTAGTTAATTTTTCTTTTTTATTTTATTTTATTTGTTTATTTTAGTCTGTTTAAATTAAACTAATGTTATTCTGCTG
Organism: Flaveria trinervia; assembly: GCA_025506515.1. Classification (NCBI taxonomy): domain Eukaryota; kingdom Viridiplantae; phylum Streptophyta; class Magnoliopsida; order Asterales; family Asteraceae; genus Flaveria; species Flaveria trinervia. The sequence continues at coordinate 101,122,071 of CM046444.1, forward strand.
TTTTATTAAAATCCTAAAATAATTAAACCAGGTTTGATTTTAGTATTTTAGGGGGAGAATAAGTCAGTAAGCAACATTAAAAAAAAAGAAAAAAAAAAGAAAAGAAAAGGAAACGAGGGAGAAGGAGTGGAAAGCTGATACAAGGTAGATCGTATCTGTGATACCGATTCAAACCCTTGGATATGATAGTACACAGGAACAAGTCAAGAGGACTTTAAAATCCTAATTAGAAAGATGAAAAAATTCAAAGTATAAGTCTGTGTAGCCTAAGCAATATAAAAGGGAAGATGATAGAAAAACTGGTAACTCCTAAGGAACACAATGAGAGTAGACCTAGAGGTTGCTAGACCACAATTGATGTGTCGGTAGATTCAAACAATAGAGATTAGACCGGACTGGTGATCTCAAGATCAAACTAAACTGTTCAACTGACTGTGGGCTTCCATCTTATCATGGTTAACACAATCAATAAATTTCCAATAAGGGGTAATGAGCATGTAAACACCATAAATGTGTGGGTTGACCATAATAGAGCAAAGCACGGAAAAAAAATGAAAGAAAAATGCTATCAAGCTAATGACCTATGTTGTTGGTGCATTTGGTGCAAAATAAAAGCTGCTCTAACAAGGAGATAGGTTGTATGCCTCTCTGCTGTGCGATGGCACTGACTGAGGATAAGCATAACTAGATATTCTAGAATTCATTGTTATTTGCCGCCTCTTTGCTGTGCGATGGCACTGACCTGAGGACTGGTTTCTCTATGAAAGATCTAAGAATAGTCTCTTCTTGTAACAATACCCGTAGACCGCTCAAAAGCTCCTGAGGGATGTTGATTACCATATAAGTGTGGGATCCACAAATGTTCGTTGAATTAAATAAACCAAAAACAATCACCGGTTTGAGTCAAGAGTCTGTGTATGGATTTAAGTGGACAAACATATTGACAATCATTGTGGCTGCAATTCTTGAAAGTTCAAATCAATGTGGTAATCTAAGAGTTCCAGTATGATTTCCTAAAGCTGCTAATGACTCTAGATGAACACCAGAATTGAGCATCAAAAGATTTTGATAACAAGTCCCAAATGAGTTGATGTTCCTATATGATTCCAAAATTGAATTGGTCCAGGTGTGGTCAATCTAAGTTGAAGCTTTCGATTCCGGAACCAAATCCGTAGATTTCCATCATAGGGTTTTATCTCTCACAAAAAGTCCAAAAACAAATTTATTTGTGTATTTAGTTTAAGTTTCTAGTTAATCTTTTAGTGTGTGTGTCGGTCGGACTACATCAGGAAAATCAGAATGGAATTAACTCACCTAAAAGGGTCATGTCTGAGATGGCCACATGTTTTTCAAAGTTTAAAGAGTCACGTCAGAGGTGACAACGTGTTTTAAAAGAGTCACGTCTGAGGTGACTGAATTGGTTAAGAGCTTATAATGTATTGTCAAAAGTTAAAAGGGTCTTAAAAGTAAAATGTTCAAAATGACTGTAAACTCACTAAGTGTGACCCATTCGCACGATTGGATCATGGTCATGGACCAACTATGCGAATGGCTCCCAATCGGCCGAATGGACATGAGAATGATCCATTCGACCGAATAGAAGGGGGAGAATGAAGCAGTCGACCGACTGAGGCTCAGTCGGTCAACTGAAGATGCGAATGAAAGAGACCGAATGAGGAAGTCGACCGACTGAGACTCAGTCGGCCGACTGAATGCGATTGACTAGGCCAATCGTACGACTGAGACTCAGTCGCCCGAATGAACTGAGCGAATGAGGCCAGTCGGCGCCGATTGAACTTAGGTTCAGTATTAAGGGCCTCAGTCGATCGCATGTTCCTCATCACACCAAAATCGCACCCAAATCGCATTCTTCCCGTTACTCTGCCAAAATTGCTACAGATCCTGATTTACATTGCTGTGAGTTTCTTACATTCGAGTGACGATTTTACAGGTACATTACTCTTGAATCTGACCAAAACTAGAAGATTAAAGAACCTACATAAGAGACACTCGATTGAATCAAGAACCAAACTGTGAAATGACCTAATCACCTCCGTAAACTAAGCAAAGTGTTACAATTAAGTTTAATAGGCTATTAGTGACCAGTAGGCGAGTCTAATGGACCATTAAACACTGTTAAATGATTTAAATTGGTCAAGATTCGACCCACAGGCGATCGAACAGTGGGGCAAGCGACTGGTCATTCGAATGAACTCCAATCGCACGATTGAACCTTGCGATGGGACATTCGGCCGAATGAACCACCTGAATGAGTTCAGTCGGCCGACTGAACCAATCAAAGACTCAGTCGGCAGATTGAACTCAATCGCATGTCTCATTCAACCGAATGAACTCAGTCGTACTTAAGAACAAACGAATGACTCCAGTCGCATGATTCATTCGCATGAATGAATCAGAATGGAAGTGAAACACTACACTTAGAACTGAATTCTAATGTATTATGTACTAATGATCATGTGCTTTGTGTTTCAGGAAAAATGGCTGACAGATGGTCTCTTAATCCAAAGCACAACATATGTGCCCATTTGGACCACAACAACTCGGAACGGGGCCAAGTTCTCCGAGATTATAGCCTTCCTCAAACGCTCACGGATACATAAGGCTATACCTACACCGTGCACGCCTTACAAATCACTACACCAGGCATTCTGGGAGAATGCCTCAGTGGATCGCTCTCGTGAGCCATACAGCATCCGAAGCACCATTTTGGGTCAAGCTATCGACATTACCGCTACTGACATCCAGAGAATCCTTGAGTTTGGGGATGACTCCACTCACCCCACTAAGTTACATCCTTTGACAGTGAGAGGGTGTTTCCTCCGAATCTAGTATGTGGGGGACATTAACTCGGGGGTGCTAAATAAGAGCAACTTGTGCCCACAATACAAATATCTGGCACATGTGATTCTTAAGTGCATTGCTTCGAGAAGGGGTGGTTTCGATGACCTATCAGATCAGATACAAAATGCCTTCGTGGCTCTGGTGCTGAACCACCCTTTCAGCTTCTCGAATATGATCTTTGCTTATTTGGTAGAGAACATTGAAGCAAAAGGGAAAGAAGGTTTTTGTATGTATCCAAGGTTCCTTCAGATGATATTCAATGAGAAGCTGCCTCTGCTCCCCAAGGAAAGTCACGATGCAGTGACTTTGGAACTTATGGATGACACTACTTTGGGTAGGATGGTGGTGTACCGGGGCAAGCAAGTGAAGCCCCAGGCAAAGAGGCTGATTGGCCATTTAGCAGATGAAAGTTATGCGGCACCGGGGAGACGCCAATGGCGTCACGAGGACAGTGACTCCGACGTGGAGCCAATTGTCCTACCACTGATGATTCAGATGATGATGAGAGTGGGGGTGCCGGAGACAACAATTCCTGTTCCACAGAGAGGCACTACGTCTGATGTTGTGCCTCCAGCATCCGCCCCGGGCAGAAGTTACCGAATCAGCTGGGTTTCATCATGATTTTGTCCTTGAGACAGAAGTAGAAGAAGAAGAGTCTGATGAGGAGCCCCTCACCAGGACTGTGGGAAGAAAAGTGGTTCCCACAGTACATGGGCTTCGGGTGGTTGGTGAGCACCCAAGAGACTCTGGAGAGACAGAGACCGACCCGACCTATACTCCAGGGTCAATCGGAGGGTAGGAGGGGGAGCATCCACCTCGAAGGGAACGAGGAGAAAACGGATGGCTCAACCCCATGGGTAGAAACCAAAGAATAAGCGTCGTTTGACCTTCATCACTACTACCTCAGCTACTACAGCACTACCACCACCATACAGCCACTACACCACATACCACCTCTTCAGACACACATCCACCACCATAGCCACCATAGCCCCCACAGCAACAACATACACCACCAGACCACCAACAATACAGATCCCAGCCACCACTACATCATTCACCCCTCACTCACCACCACTATCATCCCAACCTGACCCGATATTCACCACAGCCACCACCACCACCACTAGCCACCAAACCGAGCCCTCAGCCTATCCCTCATTCACTTACAGATCACCTCTACCTACAGTTACGGTAGAAGAACAGTTGTCGACACTAAACAGAATGGTAATGCGTTTGCTGGCTGCCGATGAGGAAAAGGTCTCCCAAATCCGCCAGCTTACTGACCTGACTGCTGCACAAACTCACCAAATTGCAGAGCAGGCTCAAGTGATAGAAAGACAGGCCCGACAGATGACTGCCCAGAGCAACGAGATAGCCATTCTCCAAGCTCAAAGCGTCACCTCAGGGAAGAAAATAGAGGAGTTGGAAAAGGCTAAAAAGACCATTTTGCTAAAGCTGAAAGGATCGAAGGAGGAGCCCTTAAAGATAAGGGATGGGGACAGAAATGATGATGATGATGAAGACGATGATGATGATGAGAGTGAAACTGACGAAGAGAAAACTGAAGAATGGCACGAAGATGAAGACACTGACGGAGGAGAAGCAGCTGAATCTGTCTCAGCTCCAGGGCAAGAGAAAAGATCAAAGAACAGACAAGATCAGTCAGCTTCTGCTTCTGCACCTTCACGTGATGAGCCGAGTATTCAGGATAAAAGTAAATAGTAGATGTTTATGTATTTATTTACTTTTGTATTTTGTATTGAAAAACCATGTATTAAATGTTTATATTAAGTTAATGCATTTCGTTTGATAAATTACTAATGATTTGAGTGTGAAATGTGTAAATCAAACAGATCCAAATTACAAAAGAGATGAGTTTGATATTGCTCCCCTTCAGCAGGTCAAGTCTCAACTCACAATGGTTCTTGATCTGCAAGGGATTGTCAGAAGGTCAGTGAGTTATACCCCTGAAGAAGGGGAAATAATTCACGATCTATCAAACGAGCAACTGGCAGAAATTTTCAAGCTCAATCCTGATGAAATAGTGAAAGATGCTCCGACATGTAATGCTACCTGTGATGACGAGCTAAATGACGTGATGAAATAGAGATAGCAGTATGCTGACAATGAGGGCAATGTGGTTCCCAATCTGGGTGAATCCTTTGTCGGTGATACATTTGAGATGTTAGACAAAATGGAGCAAGAGTCAGAGAAGACAGAGGGAATGGCCCAAGCCGCAAAGGATGATGTTGATATCCGTAAGGCTGAATGGGCTGAATGTTATAAAGAAGTTAGAGCCCAACGTGCTGCACCGAAGAGGGATGCCTACACCAAGCTCTATAGAGTCAAGAAACATCTTAAGGTGTCAGGCAGGATTATCGCATGGGCATATTTTGATGATCTTAATGTTTATGCCGTTAAGAGGGAGAAGGGCATAGAGTACTTTAGATTTCCACATGATCTAAAGACTCTACCAGGTTTTGAGCTCAACCAGCTAGCCAAATTGAAGCTGTTGTATGCTGACCCGAGAAAGATGTCAGGCTGGTTTGAGGCTGCCCTAAAGAAAGAGTACCACACCAGGTGGATTAACTTCAGACCTCAACAACCTACAAGGTATATTAGAAGGTCTGAGATGGATGCCATTACTAGAAAACCAAAGATAGTGTTGAAGTGGAATCCTCCGCACACAATGTCAAGAATCCCACTTCGGGAAATGACAAAGGATTTCACACCACACTTTAAGTGGTGGTACTACGATTGGAGAACAACAGAAGCGGTCATAGTCCTAAATAAAGAGGGCCAAATGGATACAATCAGAGTATTCGATCCGATGTGGCTTACCAACTTGTCGGAAAATGATGTCTATACACTTTACAAGTGGCCACTGTTCTATGATACGCAAGATATTGTACAGGCCCTCCAGTTCCAAAATGTCATAAGACTTTGCTTCGCGTTTGATATTCATGCGGGAGTCACAAAAGAGAACAAGTACAAGAAATATGAGAAGGTAATGAAGAAAACAAGACATTAGAGAGATCTAGGTCCAAGGGGGAGTTTGTTGATACATGTATGTCCCTAGATCATGATATATGATGTAATAGATCTTGTTTGGTATGATTAATGAAATGATATTGATAGTTTGTTAGTTATAATGTTTAATGTTTCATTAATGTGTCGACATTGAATTGGTTAATTAGGTTAGTGATTGCTTGAATGATTACACATAATGTTTATTAATTAATACACAATACATTCAAACTTAACATAATGAAGTTCTCATGCGAATGAACCATACGCATGAATAACTTCACACGATTGACTCAGTCGCACGACTGAACCAGGAGACTGGATCAGTCGTACGATTGTAACATAAGATTGGCTCAGTCACACGACTAAACACTCAGTCGTACGAATTAATCAACCGCATGGCTCAATCGCACGACTGAACCATGCTAATGGTTCAGTCGCACGATTGAATAATACCAACCTATAAATACAACTCAATTCGTGAAAGAAAGGACTCTCGATTAATTACGATTCAAGACGTACCCTAGCCGTCCAGAAACCTCTCAATTCGTTCTCCAAGTTCATAGAACACATTAGATCGATTCCCAATCGATTTCTAACGTTAGTTTCAATTCTTGATTGATTCTTCGTGTGTTCTCACTGATTGGATCGCCAATCAAATAGGATTCCGCACTATTTGATCTGGTTTACACGTTAATCTCTAGGTATTTCGGTCATATACCAGGTCCTAACAAGTTTGACTCCATATGCACCTATAGGCATGTTGTACCCTGTCTCTATAGACTCCCACAGATTTAGATCTACTCCATTTAAGTAGATCTCGAATGTTTGCTTCCATTGTGGATAATTATCTAACGTTTTTAGCTTAGGGGGTTATTGTGATTACCCACTTCATTTTCCAAAAGCAATAGATTCTGGATCCTTGAATCCCTTCCTGCGGTGAACGCTGAATATTGATCCTACATTACTATCGACTTTGAACTTTAGAACAAACTGGTGTACTGTGCGACTGAAGGAGTGCGAATGGACACTTCGTGCGATTGAACAATGCGGTTAGCTCAGACGTGCGAATGGACAGGTGCGGATGAACGATGCGAATAGGCAGTTCAGTCATGCGAATGGATGAACGACTGAGTCCAATCGTGCGTATGAGGGATGCGGATGGATTCAGTCGTGCGATTGAGTCAATCGTGTGACTGAAGCTGCTGAATTTTGAGAATTTGAAGGTTTAAGATATTTTGACGCAAAAACATAAATTTCTCACTAACCCTAATTGCAGTATGCCGGAAAACATTAAGTTTTCGACCTGGAGACATCTAAAACACTGTTTGACACAAAAATATTGCATTTTTGATTGAAAAAGACAATTTTTATATCAAAACGATTGAATCACACGTAAATCAAGAGCCAAAGCTCTGATACCACTTGTTAGGGACCGTGTATGGACAGAGTACTATTTGATTTACGTGTATACCAACTCAAATAGTGTGGAATCCTATTTGATTGGCGATCCAATCTGTGAGAACGTTAACCCGATTGATATGCAAATAAACTAAACGTTAAGAACAAATAGAAATCGATCAAGAATGATCTATGAACTTGGACTGGCTTTCTTGGACGTTCTGGATGGCTAGGGTATGAGTAGGAGTTGAAATATTTAAAGTGTTTTGTTTTTCCACGAATTAAGTGGTATTTATAGGTTAGGGTTAGTCAATCATACGACTGGACCATTAGCATGGTTCAGTCCTGCGACTAAAGCATGTGACTGAGTCAATCACATGACTGAAGGTTCAGTCATGCAACTGAGTCATCCGTATGTCTTAGTCGTGCGACTGATCCAGTCTCCTGGTTCAATCGTGCGACTGGTCCATTAGCATCTCATGCGTATGAACCATTAGCATGGTCCATTCGCATGAAAACTTCATATGACTAAGTTTGAATATGTTTCTCAATCATTACTTGACTAATATCTATTCAAACCACCTCAAACCTATATAGTTGGTTCAGTATACGTTAATAAATGATAATCATTAAAACATACACTCAAACATTAAACATTAAGATCAACAACCACATATTATGTTTCATTCAACTCATTCATTTCATTACATTTAAGACATGACAAACATATTACATTAAAATCGTAAACTAGGTTCATATGGATCAACAAACGAACGATTTTAATGAAAGAAAAGTATGTTTTATTTTAAAACTAGAACTCACTCAGCAACGTTGACTTTTATGTGTTTCTAGTTGGCATGTAATAATTGCTGAGGAAGGCACGTGGCTGCTACTCAGCTCTTTTGGATGGCATTCTTTTGTTTATTGTTTTTGCATTGTAATACGAACGAACGATGTTTTGAAAAAGAGAACGCTAGTATTAACTTGCAAAAGCAATTGTAATGATATGAAAAGTTATTTCTATATTCCGCTGCATTATTTTATGAATGAGAAATGTAAAGATATATGTTTTATGTGCAATGATTTACCAGCTGTAAGCATCCTGGGAACAGGGCCTTACAATTCAAGTGTGATTATCCTGGAGTTATAGTTTGTCTTTGAAGCTTTGGAAGATTTCACTTTTGGCTTCAGAAGATATTGGTCTTGGCTTCGGAAGATATTGGTCTTGGCTTCAAAAGATTACATACTTAGAATATTTTTCTAGTGTAGAGTACGAAACACTCGAAGCAACTTTTACTTGCACTAAGTTCATGCATGCAGGAAGGACTTGGGTTGTTTTGGGTTCATTAGCCTTTCATTAAACCTTACATTGTACAACCAGGAGGAAGAACTACTAGCTCCTATGTATGGATATGAAGTATTGAATCAATTTTGCCTCTTTCCATTGAGGTCCTTTCGAAGAGGAGAGCGCTTCACGGTAGGTATTAGGCTCACCTTCAACCATATAACTTATGAAGTCTAGACCATGGGATTTCTTAACCCTTGCCTATTACTCTATCTAAATTCTCCTACTTCAACATCGGATCGTTCATGTTGACTATTATGACCTATGTCATCAATTTGTGTTGATGAACTTGCACCTCCATCATCAAATGGAGTTGATAAAGATGCATGTGTTTGTCCTCATATTGGAAACACATTTTCAAAATATGAAATGGCCTTATCTCCATGATAGGGTTCTTTTGTACATCGGGATTCTTGGACTCATGTATGAGAAATCGATGTGCACACTCTTTTGAGCATATCCAATGAATATGCAATCAACACTTTTAGGTCCTAGTTCTTAAGCTTTAGGTAGTTGTATAATCACCTTATCTAGGAACCCTATACTTTGAGATAATTATATGATGGTTTTCTACACATCATAACTTATTAGGGGTTACATCCCTTTTCTTTGGTAGAATTTATTTAAAAAATAATTGGTCAAAAGGATAGCTTCCTCTCACATGTCATGGCTCATCCTAGAGCTTATCAAAATAGCATTCATCATCTCTTTTAAAGTACGGTTTTTTTTCATTTTGCAATGCCATTAGATTGTGGCGAGTAAGGTTCCATACATTCATGTATTATGCCACATTTTGCACATAAATTGGCGAAAGATTAGACACATTCACCACCTCTATCGCTTCTCACAACTTTAATTTTCTTTTTTAGTTGATTCTAAACTTCATTTTTATACAAGAAAAACTTGTCGATTGCCTCATCCTTACTTTTAAGTAAGTATACATAACAATATCTAGTGCAATTATAGCAAATTCCTTGGAAAGGTGGACGTGGATGTTTCTTTTTCACAACCCGTTTCTTTGGTCCAAGGTTTACCTTTGATTTTCCAATTGGCATTTTCCCTTTACCTTTATAACCCTTTGACGACTGCCTATATTCAACCATATTTGGTTTAGCCATCGGTTCAACACGGGTGCCTTTTTGAGCCATTTTGTTGTCTTCTTCAACTTGATAACTGACAATATGTCCATCCACAGTCATCTCTTTTTATTTGAGCTTAAGATAAGTCTAAAACTCTATCCAACTTAGAAAGAACTTTTCAATCAGCTGCAACTTGGAACATGTCTTTGAGAAGCATCCCCTCAGCATGAATTTCATGAAGTATAACTTGTAACTCTTGAATTTGGTGAATAATAGTCTTGTCATCAACCATTTTGAAATTCAAAAACCGAGCCATTATAAACTTCTTGCTACTGGCATCCTTGGTTTTATACTTCTTGCCTAAAGACTCCCACAGTTATTTGGTAGTCTTTATATTATAATACACGTTATACAATGAGTCACAAAGACCATTCAAAACGTAATTGTGACACAGAATTTCCAAATGCTTCCAAGCTCAATGGTACCCAAGACTTGAGTATTATCCCCTTCTTTAGGTAGGAGTGTAGATTTCTCCAAGAACTATGCTAAGTTCAAGTGGTCAAGTAGAACAACATCTTCTGTTGCCATCTTTTAAAATGGACACCCTTGAACTTTTCGGGTTTTTCAGCGTGGTTTGTCATGGTGGTCACTCCCACACTGATTGCGGTCAAAGGGGCAGATAAAAAGGAACTCAAAGCACTAAAATACATGTTGTTTGAAGTTTGACGGAAACAATTTAAGTTAGAACAATTTTAAAAAAATTAAATAACAAACAAAATTGGATAAACTTTTTCAAACTATTTACTAGATTCTATAAATTTCAACGAGAGATGTTCTAAATCCAGTTTTGATGATTATCTGTGAATAAGAAAGCGAAAACAATTAAAAATTAAACTTTTAATACCACAAACAAAATCAAAAAAAATTCAAACTATTTTTAGAATTCTATAAAATTCAACGAGAGTTGTTCTAAGTCCAACTTTGAAGATCACCCGTGAATAAGAAAACAAAAATAGTTAAAAGAATTAGACTTTTTAAAACACACATTAAGTTATAATATATATATATATGTATGTATGTATCTATATATATGTATGTGTTGGATCAAGAAGAAGGCTAATGCAACCAAAACTAGATCACTTAAGTTATTTTGGTGCTGCATGGAAAGGCTTCCAAAGGTTGTCATGGAACTTCCGAAGGTTGTAGAGTTCTTCCGAAGACAAAGGAAAAGTCCAACTTCCGAAGACAGAACTGTACTTCCAAAGACAAATGCGTATTTCCGAAGTTCAAGACTTAGAAGAATAAAGTGAAGACCACTTCCGAACTATGATGAAATGAAGAAGTCTCCAAGCCTTGGAAGAAGAAGCAGCCTCTTTCGAAGTATAAAAGTGGCTTCAGATGTACTTACTCTTCTGAAGCCATTTAACCTTCAGAAGACACTGCTATAACCAGTGGACACAAGTATGGTCTCTGACCCTCTGCTGCAGACTTCTGATACAACATGGCTTCTTCCTAAAGAACCATGTTGTTGACCATACTTTATTCCACTGTTTACCTTTTCATGATAGTACAGTTGCCATCTTTAGTTGGTGACAAAAGGTAAGTCAGGGACATGTCCTGACTACCAAATCTCAGATAAGACTTTATCTAAGATACCTTAACTATAGTATTGTAGTATAGGCTTTAGCTAAAGAATCCCAGCTGGTATCAAAGTATATCCGGCTGTAGATACTATTATATATAGGTTCTCCTTGTAACTCATAGACATAAGAATCTGCTTGTAAGAGTCTCGGTATCTTGAGTTGAGAATCAATATATAAAAGTATCTTGAAAATTATCTTTCTGTGTTCTTAGTTACTTTTCATATTGTGATAAAATCTTATTGATTATTACCCGGGTGATTCTAGGCGAGTTTGAGAGAAAACCTTGTGTTTAAGTGACAAACACCGATCCTGCAATTGGTATCAGAGCTTCTCAGGCTCTTGATTGCGTGATATAACCATCAAATCAACCTGTTTTCACTCCTCCCTACCACCCACTCCCTCAAATGGCCCTCAACAAATCTGAAGTAGAAATGGGGATGATGACCAAAGCACCAATCATCACCCGTGACAACTTCAGGTCTTGGAGTAGAAGAATGGAAGGCTTCATTAGATACCAAGACAGCAAAATGTGGAACTGATTGTCAATGGACCGTAAGCCAAAGGTGGTTTCACCTGGTGGAAACGGTGCCATGATAGAAAAGGCTGTCGAGGACTATTCTAATGAAGACAGAAAGAAGATGGACATCGATAGCAATGCTATGACTATTCTAATGACTTCAATACCAAACTCTATTATGGTGGGGTTCGAGCATTGCAAGACTGCCAAAGAATTGTTTGATGCACTTGCTCAGATGTATTCTTGCTCCAACGACTCAAAGAAGGACTCACTGAAGCAGCAGTTCGAGAACTTCATTCATATCTCTGGAGAGACCCTCAGCCAACAGTACTTTAGGTACATGGATCTTATCTCTTCCCTTCAGTCTGAAAAGATCACTCCTGAACTTAGAGATCTCACCAGAAAGTTCATGAGTGCTCTTCCAAATGAGTGGACATTCTACTGTGTCTCTATCAAGAGAACAAACAACTTGAACACTCTTTCCATGACTGAGCTCTATGGCATCCTTGATGGATACGTCTAGAGATGGAGAGTAAGAAGGGCCACCAAACAAGCAGATCTATGAGTCTTCTGGTAGCAATGCTTTAATGGTTGCTGAAGGCTCATGAACCCCTCAACCTCAGCACTTCCTGACTTATCAGCAGTCATCCTGCTCACCTGGTCCCTACATCACTTATCCTGAGACTCCAAGGTCTTACAGGCTCAACACAATCCTTCCAGAAAGTTGTGCCTTTGTCTCAGGAGGTGGACACTAAGAGATTTTCAATACTGCTTTGATGATCTTGAGTGCTTCAGCCCAGATGACGTAGAGTACGTGGACATTGTCCAGCAAATGGCTCTCTTAACTTACAGAGCAAAGAAGTTCTTTAAGAGAACTGGAAGGCATTTCCCTTAGAACCCAACTACCAGCAAGTTCGGGTTGACAAGACCAGGGCGAAGTGTTACAACTGTAACCAACTGGGTCATTTTGCAAGGGAATGAAAGGCTCCCAAGAACAATCCGGGAACCCCACAGGCCTCCACACATCCCTCAACCTCAAAGCCCACTGAGAAGTCAACTGAGACAGCCGCAATGGCTCAAGAAGTTGACTGGAGCTTCATGGTACAGGATGTGACTCCTGCTCAAGCTCTCATGGCCGGAACAGATGATGCCCCGTATATGAACATCTCTACACTCCAGCCTGTATAGCTAAAGTTAAACTCTATTAGGATTACAATATGGAAATCAGATCTGACATTGAGTCTTTAAATATTCTAAAATCTAATTTTAAAAGAGCTGAATCTGACTATCAAAAGAAAATTGATGAGTTGGAGAAAACTGTATCTCTTTTGAAACATGAACACACCAACTACAAGACTCAAATCAAGGATTTGATATCCAAATTGTCTGAGGCTCAAGCCCAGCTTGTCACTGCTGAGGCTCAGGCCAGGAAGCATGCTATCTTTGAGCAAAACTTCCAAGCTATTCTTGCATCATCCTCCCATTCCAAACTCTATTATCAGAACAAAGAAGGGTTGGGAACCAATGAAATTGCTCCACCACATTCCTATGAGTCTATTAGACAGCCTAGATGTGGTACTAAAGAGCAAGAGGTTCCAACTGCTGACCCTTTCTTTCCAGAGTTAAAGGATGAGGCACCTATAGTGGCCACCACAGGGAAGGACAGGTAGATAAACCTATCGCCTCCTGTGATGATCAAATCCTAACCACCAAGCCAGAAGAAGCAGAGCTAAAACTGCTAGGAAAACTGCTAAGAAAGTGGCTGAATCCAAACTGAAAATTGACCCCAAACAAAAGGGTGTCTTTGTTTCAGCTGGTTTCTAAGTGTTAGGTACTTCTGATTCAAGAAAAGAATGTAATACCAGCATTCCTGTCCTACCAAAGGATCAGAAGTTAAAGGGAAAAGTTGCTGATGAAGAAAAGAAAACCAAGAAACAACACAACCCTCACTTTCCCAAAAGTCTAACATCGCATGCATCATGTGTGGCCTGCAAAATCACATGGCAAAAGATTGTTACTACAATCCTGCAAGCACACATTATGCAAATAATGTTAGGAAAGAAGGAGTCAGGGAAGGTTTCACATTTGGAACCTTCCATACGGTTCAAGAGTTGAAGAAGGGAAAGCTAGTTTCCAAAGCCAAGTTGCTTTCGGAAGAAACTCCTTCTTCCGAAGGGAAAATGGCTTCGGAAGCAAAAGCTACTAGGTTCGGAAGAACAAGAAAGCTCCCTTGAAACCATCCGAGAAGAAGACTGCTTCGGAAGAAAAGGTGGTGAGGACTTCTTCCGAAAAGAAAGAAGCTTCGGAAGAAGACCATGCTGCAAAAGCTTCAACAAACTCATCCTCCAAGATCAGCCAAAGGGTGGACTGGAAGATCAAGGAAGATGCTGCAGCCCAAACCTCTTCCTCAAAGACCTCTGTTGAACCCCCATGCATATCATTTGGTTCACTCATGTCATTATCTTTGGAAGAACCCAAGACCAATAAAGCTTGGGTTTCCAAACAAAACTGAATTCTCCTTATGTGCAGGAACATCCCTGACAAGAACAACAATGTATGGATTGTAGATAGTGGATGCTCCAGGCACATGACAGGGAACATACATCTCCTTAACAATTTCAACATTATGATGGAGGTCCTGTGCAGTTGGAGGTGAGGCCGTAGGATATATTCTGGCAGAGGGAGTATATCCAATGGTATGTTAACAGTTGACAAAGTTAACTTGGTCAAACAACTTGAACACAATCTGTTAAAGTGTTTCTCAATGCTATGATCAAAAGCACCAAATGCTTTTCACAGAACATGAGTGCATTATCCTCAAACCAGGGATGACAATTCCTCCGGAATTGGTGCTTCTTAGATCTCCCAGGAAAGGGGATATGTCCAAGCTTGATATGAACAATACTTCCCAATGGGTGAAGTATCATGCTTTCTTTCCAAAGTTGATAGTGATGAGTCAACACTGTGGCATAAACGTATGTGTCATGTAAATTTTAAGATAATGAACAAATTGGCTAAAAATAACTTGGTACATGGTCTGCCTAAAAAGGAGTTTTTCTGCAAAGACAACTGTGTTGCATGCCTGAAAGGAAACAACACAAGACATCTCATAAATCCAAATGTGTTAACTCTATCACTACTCCATTGCACTTATTGCACATGGATCTTTTTGGTCCCACAAGTATAATAAGCATTGGAAGGAAGTCATATTGCCTTGTGATAGTTGATGATTTTACAAGATTCACATGGGTATTCTTTTTAAGAACAAAATATGAAACTGCTGAAACGTTAAAATCTTTTATTCTTAAAATAGAAAATCAAATGATCACAAGGTTAAAATAATTAGATGTGATCAAGGGACTGAGTTTAAGAACTTTGTTCTTGACTCATTCTGTACTCAAAAGGGATTGCCAGACAATATAGTGCTCCCAGAACTCCTAACAAAACGGTGTTGCTAAGAGGAGGAATAGGACACTTATGAGGCTGCTCGAACTATGTTAGCTGATTCAAAGCTACCTCTAACATTCTGGGCAGAGGCATTCAGCACTGCATGCTATGTGCAGAACAGAGTTCTTGTAGTTAAGCCCCATGGAAAAACCCCTTATGAGCTATGGAACAAGAGGCCACCGTTCATTGGCTTTCTAAGGTCCTTTGGCAGCAGGTGTACCATACTTAACACAAAGGACAATTTAGGAAAATTTGCTAAAAAGTTGGATGATGCTATCTTTGTTGGATACTCTTCTAGTTCCAAAGCTTACAGAGTATACAACATTAAGAGTCACAATTTGAGGAGTCATCCAATATAGTTGTTAATGAGCACACTCCTTGTGTTAGGGGGAATGGACTGATCACATCTTTGATTTAGAATTGTTTCCAAACTATTCTAAACCCTCTTGTGAGAATGTTTCAGTTGGAATAGGTGCTCAAACTGATGCTGATGCTGCTGCTAATGATCAACTGTTTGAGCTTCCCATGCCGAGACCGAATTCTCCAAGTGCTACACTACATCCAGCCTCCACTATTCACAGATCCGACAGTTTAACTATATCAAGGAATAGTGAAGCTTCAACAAGTGAGTCACCTACTGAGCCTCAAAACTCATCAGGTGATCCACCACAACACCAGGTAGAAGAGGTAGTATTCTGAAGGAACAGGCAACTGTTAATACTACCTCACAGCCAACTATCGATGATGTTTCTCATTGATTCAATCAGTCCTCATTGAATGACTTTGAAACAACAACCGGACAGAGTGTTCTAGTTCTTGAGCAGAATATGTCCAACCTGGATCTATCTCTGCAACTGGAAGTGATTCCTCGTCTTAGGATTCACAACACTCATCCAACTGAGAACATCATAGGAAATGTCTATGAGGGTGTGAGAACAAGAGGACAGACTTATCAAGCGAATGTCTGCTTGTACTCATGCTTTCTATCTCAGATGGAACCCAAGAAGGTAGAAGATGCCTTAAAAGATAGTAGCTGGATTGAATCGATGCAAGAGGAGTTGCTTCAATTCAAGAGACAGAAGGTATGGAACCTATGTCCGCTACCATCTAGTCAAGTACCATAGGCACCAAATGGTTTTCCAAAACAAGAGAGATGATAGAGGCTTGATCATCAAGAATAAGGCAAGACTTGTGGTTCAAGGATACACTCAAGAGGAAGGAATCGATTATACTGATGTCTTCGCACCAGTTGCAAGACTTGAGGCAGTTAGGATCTTCCTTGCTTATGCTGCATCCAAGGACTTCATAGTATACCAACTTGATGTCAAGTGTGCTTTTCTATATGGGAATATAGACAGGGAAGTCTATGTATGCCAACCTCCAGAATTGAAGATCCACAACACCCCAACTATCTGTGCAAATTGGATAAAGCTCTATATGGGCTACACCAAGCACCTAGGCTGTGGTATGAGACTCTGTCTCAATTTCTTCTAAAGAATGGCTATACTAGAGGTACCATTGACAAGACTCTTCATTAGAAAGTCTGGAAAGGACATTTTGCTTGTACAAGTCTATGTCGATGACATCATATTTGGTTCCTCAAATGACCAAATGTGCAAGGACTTTGAGAGCATTATGAAGAAGAAATTGAGATGAGCTCCATGGAAAAAATGGACTTTTTCCTTGAAATTTAGGTAAAGAAACTAAGGAAGGGTTCTTCATTAATCAATCTAAATGTGTCTCTGAATCTTAGAAAGATTTGAGATGAAGGATTGCAAGCCTGCCAAGACACCCATACCCAGACAAACCATAATCTTTGTCCTAACCTTGAGGGGGAGGATACTGATCAACATCAGTATAGGGAATTATTGGTTCTCTGATGTATCTTACAGCAAGTAGACCTGATATCATGTTTGCTACTTGCATTTGTGCAAGATATCAGGCTGCTCCTAAGGTGTCTCACCTAGCTGCTGTTAAGAGAATCCTCAGATACCTCAAAGGAGCACCTAAACTAGGTCTCTGGTATCCTAAAAACAAGGATTTCAATCTTTATGGATACTCTGACAGTGACTACGGCGGTTGCAATATTGACAAGAAATCAACATCCAAAGGATGTCAATTTCTTGGTGGAAGGATCATCTCATGGCAATGCAAGAAACAATCCTTGTCTCTACATCAACTGCTGAAGCTGAATACATTGCTGCTGCTAGCTGCTGTGCTCAACTGCTATGGATTCAAAATCAGATGTTAGACTATGGATTCAACTTTATGAGTACTCCTATCCATATTGACAACAACAGTGCTATCTCCATTACTGAAAATCCGGTGAAGCACTCCAAAACTAAGCACATTGACATCAGGTATCATTTCATTAGAGATATTCATGAGAAAAATCTAATCAAGTTAATCAAAGTTGATTCAAATGAACAATATGCTGATCTGTTTACCAAAGCTTTTCATGAACAAAGGTTAAGTATCTCATAACAGCTATTGGGATGATAAACATTGACTAATTGATCTCTTTTGAAAACTGTTTTAATATGTAAGTCTTGTGTCAATACAATTTAAGCCTTGTTACAAGAACATTTCTCTCTGAAATTTTCTAAGCGTAAATTCCTTCCGAAGAGAAATTAACCTTCGAAGACACTCTCATATCTTCCGAAGCATAATTTCTCAAAGGATAACTTTCTTCTCGGAAGAATTTTTGGTCTTGGAAGAAGCGATTGATTGCATATCAGATCTACTTCCGAAATTTACAAATTCTCTATTCGGAAGCAACTCTAACCTTCGGAAGCATATAATTGGCTTCAAAAGTAAGAATTGCCTTTGGAAGAGAGATCTCACTGTGTAACGTAAATTTCTTGGGCCCCACACTGTAAAAAGCAAAGATTTTGTTAATGATGTCGGATTCTTTAACTGATTTTTAACCTTACCGCCACTGTCATTTCATACACTAAACCATCACATCACCTTATTCTAACCCCCATTACCGCCTCTCCACAATCTTTTAAATAATCTCGACTATTCACTTTCACTCTCTTACTTGCAAACTTTACAGCCCTAGAAATTTCTCCTACTCATCTTTACCCAGCTCAAATCATTCCCATTCAACTTTCCAAATGGCCTTCAACCCTTAGCACAACCAAGTCACACTTCTTGATTCATCAAGAGATGCTGACTTCTCAGATATATCTCCTTCCTAACCCAATCTTCCTACTACACCGCTCTGACTATTAACCCCACAATTTACTCAAACTATATGTCTGAATTTTGGGCAAATGGTCGGATTGAAACCCTAAACGGGGTTCGTGTCATTCGATCGAGCATCTGTGGCCAGGAGTTGGTCATTTCTGACAGCTCATCAGGGAGCATTTAGAGCTTCATGATGAGGGCGCTCCAACGGAATTCCCCAAAGCAGACTTGGACGATTCTTATCTCCAAATGGATATGGAGGAGACGTTAGCAGGTCAACTGTCTACAAATTTAACTTCTCGTACAAA
This sequence comes from Flaveria trinervia, assembly GCA_025506515.1. NCBI lineage: Eukaryota > Viridiplantae > Streptophyta > Magnoliopsida > Asterales > Asteraceae > Flaveria > Flaveria trinervia. The sequence goes on from CM046444.1 coordinate 101,140,895, forward strand.
TGGAAGTTTTTGCTACACGTGGTCCTTCACTGCTTGTCGAATAAATCCGAAGGATGGGATCAAATCCCATTTGAACTTGGGTGCCTTGTTCATGGGTTGGTAAAACGCCTCCGCTTCAACAATTCAAGATTTGTGCTGACTAACCTCATGGGAAATCTTCAGAAGGACACATTCTTCATGTATCCTAGGTTTCTCCAGCATATAATCAACTGTGAGCTAGACCAGAGCACGCTTGTCTGTGCAACTGCTTTGACTGCTCCTCAGATGAGGCCGACCATCTTCAAGACTTTGAAGAGAGTGTTCACCAACTTCACAGGAAGAGATACTGCACTTCTTCTAGGTATGACTGAGCCAACGACTCCTGGTGACATCCCTGTTAACTCCACAGATGATGAACCCACATTAGCAACTACCCCCACTATTCCAACACTACCTTCTCCACCCATCACCATCACTTATTAGAGACGCCCCAAACAAACCCTTGTTCAATCTACTCTGATTGAACAAGCCCCTCCTGTTCAATCCAAAAATACTTGAGTGGAAACATGGGCTCCCACTCAGTCAGAGGTTTCTCCATCCTTCTCTTTTGACCTCAATTTGGGTCCCGAGTCTCCTCAGTCTCAGACCCATGAGCCCAAAACCTAAGCTGAAAGCCCTTAGGGTGAGTCTCTATACTCCCCTGAGCAGCCAACAAGGGACAACCCCACTAGAGGCTCAATGCCTATAGACATTGACCAAAGTCCCGGGTCAGTAGGGTTAACCATCCTATCTTTTACTGACCTTTTTATTTAAAACTGATGAAGAGATAACATCTCTCCATGGAAATGAAGTTGATCTACAACACTCTCTCCAAGATCACAAAGCCCGGAGAAATCCCTTATCTCTAGCCCTCATCAGCAACCAACTGAGGTGAGTCCCACTGATGTGGAGGGGACTCATGTAGATTCAGCTGCCACTACAGAAGGTGCCTCAATGGACCTTGTGGACAGTGGTAACATTTCTCAGACTGAATCTATGGCAACTGAGCCCTTTGATGACTCTGAAAGAGACATCATTGAGCATGGGAAACCAGGGTGCCAAGAACCCACATTTGGTAGTGAGGCTGAACATACTAGGTATGTTACCTCATCTCCCCGTGATTCTTCGAAAGAAGATGAGGGAAGCATGCAACTCCTCATTCATGATCTTCTTTCTCAAGTCTCAAACCTAGAATCTCAGGTTAGGACTTTAGAGGCAAGATCTGCCACTCAGCAACTTAAGATTGACAATCACAAGGCTCAACTAGCTGAGAAACAGACTGAGAGGTCTGTTAGGCATGTACCTATTCAGGTCTCCCTGACATCCTCCTCCAGCTCATCTAGCTCTCAAGATGATGCTACCAAAAAGGGGGAGAATGTTCAAAGACAAACACACAAGGAACCACAGAGCCGGCCTTCCACTTCAACATCTTCCTCTCTCATCATCTCTGCGCCTTAAACATCTCAAGTCACTCTTCAGATTGCTCAAGGATGCTCAATGATCTCTACAGACTCTTCACCAAGTTTCTATTAAGATCTTCCTTTGAGCAGCCAAGTCATGATGCTGCAATGATCTACTTTGGAGCAGAAGAACTTCAAAGGCTGACTGCACCTTCTACCACTATAGAAGAAGTTGGTCAACCTAAGGTCCTCATGGAACCTAAGATTCAATTCGAAGGGGAAATAGGAACTGATGGCCCAGCAACTGAAACAGTTGGGACAGAATCTGCATCTCCTTTAACTTCCAAAGCTGAAGTTAAAGCCTCGGAAGAACAAGCTGAATCTTCCGAAGCTGAAATGGAAGTTGCGGAAGGACTGTTTAAAATGTTCGAGGAACTGATCATCACAGATGCTATCCTGGAAATGGCATCTGAAATGAGCAGCAATGACTTTCCAATTGCACCTCCATCTCAGACACCATCTCTGACTCTCTCATAATCAGAAATCTCTCTCCAAGAACCACCACAGTCAGGATCTTCAAAGGATAAAGGTAAAAGGAAGATGACTGGGAAGAGATTCAGGAAGAGGAGAAGATTGAGAAACTTAAGAAGAAAGGAAGACTTCAGACTGAGAAGTTGCTAGCTGCCAGCACAAAAGCAGCTGCTTCCAATCAGGAGGTTGTCATCAATAAAAGAAGAGAGCAGATCATTGACCAGCTCATTAAAATGGGAGCTACCAATGAAGGAACACTCCTGCTACCATTAGAGGAGTTGGTGGATCTGGAGAAGGCAACTAGGCTGAGACTTGAAGAAGAAGCCAGGTTGGCCTTAGAGGAAAAGGAAAAGAAACAGAAGGAGGATGAATTGCAGCTGAGGAAAGACAGGATAAACTTCCTACTCTCCAGAGGATTTGATCTTCAAGAAGTCTCTCCACACAACGATGATACGATCCTCTGGCTCTACAACAAAGAGCAGGATCAAATGGAGAAAGAAAGGAAGAATGCTGCAAAAGAAAAGGCCAGAGAGAGGAAGAAGAAAGAAGAAGAGGCTAGGGTCACAGCCTCCAAGAAGCTTACTGGGAAAGCCTGGATGAAGGACTATCTTCAGGCTCATGGCTTCTCTAGTAGGCAGGTGGGTCCTATGTCTGAAAAGACACTCCAACGGATTGTCAGTGAAATTAAGGCTGACATCGGTTGGGGAAAAGGAAAGACATGTATAGAAGGGTAAAAGGGATGACCTTCACTGCTTCTACCCAACTACAACTTGAACCCTCACCCTCACCCTCACCATTCACCATTAAACTTGAACCCTTCACCCCTGAACCCACATCACTACCCACTACTACTCTCTCACCTCAACCTCCTAAACTTCCCATAATCGAACCCAAAACACTAGCCAGAACCTCTGAACCTAAACCTACCCAATTGCCATCCATACCATCCCTTCAACCTTCTCAACATCTCTCCCTTGAGGAGTTTAAGGCAATCAAGACGAAGCTCACTAATTGCACCACTTTGAGCGAAGTTCCCTCATAGTTCCCTATGTAGATGGATCTTCAAGTTCCCTCACAAGAGATAGATTCCTTGATTTGCCTAGAGGAACTTTGGACCAGGCTGCAAGACTTTTGGGCCTCAATTTAGACTCTTTAAATGAGCAAGAAAAGAAGCTCAAAAGGAAACTGGTGACTCTGTTGGATACAAGAAAATAGGACAAGATTCTTAGTCAGCCTCTTGTGCCTAGAAGGAAGATAATCCAGTGGAGGTTCGATGAACCTTCTCACAACTTTATTGTGGAAAGAGAGAATGGTGCAGTCAACAGACTCAATGCAACCTCTCTGTTACACTCCAGTAGATTTGATATTGCTGAGTTAGCAGAGAATCCATTCTCCATCCCCTCCAACTCTGAAACTGCTGCACTCGTCAGAAATCATCTTAGCAGTCTTCATTTGGCTGAGCTAACTGCAAAAGCAAAGATTGAAGAAGAGTTGAAGTTGAGAAGACAGGAAGACAAGGAAAGATCTCCCACCAAAGGTGCTGCCTTTCTACAGATGGTGGAAGGTCCTGAATTGGAACCTATAGTTTGATAGGAATATGATTACAGTTCCCATCAACTAACTCTTTTCAGAGGGCAACAACAAAGGTCATATGTTATCCAAGGTGACAGACTGGATTTCCTATCTACCAAGGATCTGTACAAGCTTCTCAGCACCACATCAGGGAAGAACAAGGAGATAGACATATATTTGCTCTCCTTGGTGCTGAAAGTTTTGAGAAGTCGAG
>CM046444.1:101149629-101152129 GCA_025506515.1 Flaveria trinervia
CATTACGTTCCTCTTTTCAGAACCACTTTTTGTTTTAGAACCATAGAATCAGTGGTTTACATAAACGTAAATTAAGTCTGATGTTACTTGAGTTGTTTTACATATGTGTATATCAAACATGAACAATAAACTATGTAAAACAAATAAATATTACTAGTTTTAACTTACATATATGTAAATCAGTAGTTTGTAATTTACATTTATGTAAACCTATAATTCTTTTGGTTTTGAAAATAATAAGTGGTTATATAATGATCTGACCCAAAATTTAATTGAGGTTATAAATCCCTATTTAACTAGACAACCTTCAAACGCAACCTTTACAAACCCTAATTTTTTCCTTCCATGCCATCAATGCATAGGGCACCCCACCTGCCTTCAAAAGTTTCACTTGATCCTATCATTCTTTTTCAATTTCATCAATCACCAGTACGATCTCATCTATCATGTATCTAATACGTGTTCAAACCTGTGCTATTAGTCATTTTTCATTATATAGGAATTTTGAACGACCTTAAAATAGATTAGGATAAATTAGTGGTATGTTAAATTTTATTGGTGCACTAGAGCTTTAATTTATTGCATATTACATTAGAGGGCTAATAAGTTTAGTGTGATGTAAACCTAGGAAATCACAAAATCTTGGTCAAAAAAGTTATCATTAACCTAAAAACTTCTTTCGTATTATTCATAGGCCCATAGAAGCCATACATATTATGGATTGGGAGTTCCTAGACAAGCTCCGAGAGGGGTCGTGCATCTATTAGGCCTTTACAAATGTGGAGTTGTACCATCATTTCGCATTTCCTGGCATGATTTATTATTGAGATGAACCCCATTCTCCTTAAGACTCTGCCTTCATGTGCCCTTATTCACTTCTCTTGTAGTGTAGCTACCATGGAAACTCTTAATTGATCAATCGATATTTAATATTCTGTCCAAGCCATTTTGAAAAGATGGTGCTTGTTTATCAAAGTGGTTGTCAAGAATATGATCATACTTATATGTTGAGAAAAATTCCAACATTAACTCTAGGTATTGTGGTTGCTTAATGTAAATAAACGAAGCCATGGACAAAGAAGAAATCTCTTAACATTGAGCAATCACTATACTAAGAGTTAGTGTTAAAATTCCTCATAACATCATGGTTTGACCATTCCCTTGACAACCTCCATGATAAACAAGTACTATAAGTCAAATGTTGGTGGCCAAATTAGTAGTTTCCATGACCCGCAAGAGAAGTGAATAAGGGTACGTGGAGGCAAGGGCTTAGGGTGGTTGAAGATCATCTCACAAAATAATTATGTCAGGAAATTAGGAATGGGAAGTTAAACTCTATATCTACAAAGGCTCCACAAATGCATGACCTCCTTCATCGTGTTGGAATAGCTCCAAATAAAGAGTTGCACAATTACCATTAAGTTTGAATAAAATACAACATTAGATGCTGCAATAGAGATTTGAAAGTTCATGGCTGATCTCAGAGTGGTGACAAGTGTAGGAGACTAATCAAGATATTTTGTGATAACATTGGTACTATTGCTCAAGAAAAAGAACCAAAATATCATCACAACACCAGACATATACTCAAGAAGTTCCATAATATAAAAGAGATAATGAAACAAGGAGACATCATAATATAGATCATAATCTAGTGGACCCATTCACGAAGCCCCTCACCATATGTTAAACACGAGGCGCGTGTTTTAGGATGGGCAATGAGTGAATGTAATTTGTTTTAGTGTTTGAATGTTTTTGAACTAAACAATAATATTGTGGATGATACTGAATTTATGGTTATATTCCTTTTCATTAATATTTACTACTTTGTGCTAAGACCCATTAATAAAGATTATTGTAAACGGCTGATTGGACTTATGAGAATAGTTTCAAATTAGGACCGTTAGAGAATTTAGTGGCTGGTTAAGTAAAAGAAAATTCAAGGAACTGAAGCTTGGATTCACGGATGTTCATTAGAAAATGAACATTGAAATTACCCCCGCTGCAAAAACTACTTCATAGATAACAATCATAATTAATTGGTTTTGAAAATGGTATTGGCATTGTGTCCATATTTTATAGATCCTTATTAGAACTTGATTGTGTGGAAGTTTGCTAATTAACAAAACTCAAATATTGTTCTTTGACTAGATAATGATAAGGGTGTTGGTTGTGGGATTGATATGAAACTTAGTGAGAGTTATATTTAGTCAAAGGAATATGTTCCTTTACTACGGTAAGTAGTGGACATCTCTAGGACCCTTATAACTTCAAACTAGTATAAATGCATCACCATGCTTAAACTAGGAATTTCACTAAAGCACTTTGAAATGGTATTAAAAATAGAATAGTTGAATGCTAGACACAAATAAAAGGAGATCCATGTCTTATGTTTAGCGAAACATCAACTATATATAGAAGGATGATTCACAAGTAACTATAACTACAATGAATAGTCAAGTAATGGTACTTAGACTTTTGGGAATAATAGAAAGCTTTA